>VZRF01011436.1:0-143176 GCA_013396875.1 Vireo altiloquus
ATGGAAAAAGTTTTTAAACAGCCCTGCAAGGAAATGGTTCAGTTCCTTCTTAGCCTGAATAAGGCTAAAATTAACATATTTTTATTCAAGCGTTTTTTCCAGTTTAAAATAAATGTCCTTTTGAGGCTCAGACAGCCATGATTCTACCCAGGGTTCTTCCATAGTCCAAGAGGAAACAGCCAGACCAAAGCAAGGAAAGAAAACCCAGGGAGTTCTTACTCACTGATTCCTGTGGATTTTTCAAAATCTTTGCTGTTTCTCTTTTGACTGTCTCCAGAGGTTTCACGGGATCGCTTAAAATGCTGTTATTCTCCACCAAATGCTGCAGTGGGTTGCCTGCAACTTTCTCTTGTAGACAGCTTTGCCTGTGGGAATAATCAGAAGACGATATTTTTATGGATGTTCTTTATTTTTCCCAGCTCCCTCAGGGCTGGGGGCCTGGACCAGACTGGCTATCCCTGGGCCAAAACCCCAGAGTTCCCCGGGCAGGGGGACATGGACAGCCAATAGTGTACAGAGCTTGGATATGTGTGACCAGAGGGCAGGGGTCTGGTAACCCATGCTTCCCACCCAGGGCCCATCTCCCCAGAGGGGGGTGCCCCAACAGTCCACCTGTCCTTGGCCATCTGATCCTCCCCAGGTTGGTGTATTTATGTCAATTAGCCATTAATGACATGACCTAACAGACAGCACTTCCTCAAAGCACAGCAGAAGAAACAGTGTGTCCTGTTGTGTTCTATTCTGGGCCTCCAGAAACAGTGAAACAGGAACGAGAAGGATTATACAGCTCCTCAAATGCAGACAGGAGTGGTGTAAGTGAAGTGAAACAAAGAAGGGAAAGTTAGTGGTAGCTTTTGATAAGTATCCTAACAGTGACAGGCTGAGAAGCTGCCTCTGGCCAGAGGTGCTGGAGGGAACCCTGGTGCTCAGGATATTTGACACTCAGCTACACATTGGTTTGAGAGACTCATGTGCAGAGGTCCTCTGATAGGACTGGGTCAGACCTTTTATCCTTAGATTTGGGCTTTCAATAAATCTTCAATGGATTTTAAAATACTTGTTGCTCCCTTTCTCTGGGCCTTTTGAGGCAGAAACGTGAATTGCAACCACTGGCTTGAGTGCCTTACAAAGACCTAGATGACTTTATGGCATCTGAGTTCATGAGTGGCTCAGGCCACCATCAGTTTTTATCCAGTGTTTCAGATCATAGTGTCTGCAGGGTGCAGGGGAAAGTTCTGGTCATTGCAGCAGTGGTAGCATATTACCTTAAGATGGTCCTGAAGGCTTCAGTGCCCTTGTCACATTGTCCTTGTCTTGTGCGACTCCCCAGGTTGTGGATGCCCTGGTTGGGCCCCACTAGGATGGTTTGTGCCCAGGCTGCTTTTCTTCTCAATCTCTTATCTCAGGACAAAATAACAAACAACTTCGGTGCTGCTTCAGGTTGTTTATTCTAAGTTATCAAAGGTTAAGGAACACAGTGTCACCACTGATTCCAGGCGCCAAAAATGGCCGTGGATACACAGTACAGAGGGTTTATATAAGGTTTATCATCAAATAGAAAGATTCTACGTACATTATTTTGTTTCTAAATCCAATAACTATCAATATTGTTAACAGGTCTCTTCTAAACTAAATTCTCTCTACCAATTACTACATGATAGGAACTGAGGTCACAGAAGAGGGAAGAAGGAGAAGCACAAGGGACTGACTCCCTAAAATCTCCATCTTGGTCCCATAGTAATATATGAGGCAATTCTTAAAACTACAAACCTATCTTACTATAACATATCAAACATTCAGCTTCTCATTTCTTTGGTGTTTGCTGTTCACCCAGGAGTGGGGACAGTTTTTCCCAAGGGCTCATTTCGATGACAAAGCCTTCTTGTGGGGCTTTGAGGATAAATTTGGTCCCCAGGAGAACAGGCAAAGCTGTGCAGCTTTGCTGGTCTCCAACACAGGTGCTTGCCTGAGGCTGTTGTCCCTGCGCTCTCCATGCTGCTGTGGGAGGCTCACCAGCAGAAGTCTGAATTGTAACAGGAAACTGACTCCTTGCCCTTCGGTTTTGGGTTAGTTTGGTTTACATGTATTTTGTTTGTCCTGAGAGAAGAAAATACAGAGTTTGCAAGGAGGACGGCCTGATGCAATGCACTTCTTATAAAGGATATGATGACAGACCTTACTGAGGCAATAGAAAGGCTGTGTTAACATACGAGCCTTTAGTTTCCCTCCACACTAGCATATGCAGAGTCTGAGAGCTCAGCATTTGCACCTGAACAATGTACATACACATTCTACTTACACCTTCCCTGAAGCAGCTGGGTAAGTGTGAGTAGCTGCATGTGGGCCATCACTGATGGAGCAGAAGTGGAAAGCAGCTTGGACACCACTGACATGATCTGAGGCTTAAGAGGGCTTTATTTTTCTTGTGGCAGGATTACAGTAGTGACTGGAGCCCCAAAGATACAGTCAGGCGAATGCAGAGGGGCAAGGTAAGGACTTTTCTCTCTCACCTGCTTGTAGGAGATGGAGGGTGGGTGATCCTAAACTGCTTTACACTTTCCTATGCTTCTGGCTGTTCTGGGAGCAAGGAGGGGATCTGTGTTGCTTGCAACACCTAGTAGGGATGGTGGTCTGCCTGTCTGTTACTTTGCCAGGTGGCAGTGCTGGGATCACACTAGCTCAGGAGCAGCAGGAGAACTTCAGGGTTTTGTTGCTTTGTTTACTTGAGTTGTCCCCTCAGCAAGGCTCTGACAGTAGGTATCTGTACTGCTGTGTCCCTTTCTACCCTTTCTCTGGGGTTGGGTTTATTTTAAAAATCTGAGAGAGTGGGGCTTTATCTCCATTCTCAGTTGGTGGCAAATGGAGGGAGGAAGACTGAAATTGTCTTGGTTTCACTGGAGCTTTAATCTTAGTCCCAGCTGCCTCAGTGTGCAGTGAACATATAGGGAGATTGTGGTTTTACTCTGCATGTGTCTCCTTAAAGGCTGAACTGAACTAAAGGTTGAGAGAGGCCACAGATGTGGGGGAAGAAGAAGAGAGAAAGTTATGACTCTACTTTTCTGGTCTCCTTTGTGGAAAGGGGCCTGCAGAGTTCCCTCCTCCTGTCAGGACTAGTGGTTTGTGGTGTACAGGAAAGTTTTGCCTTGTTACAAGAGTGTTTGGGCTGAATGTACGTTGTCTGCTGTACTAGACTGGGCAGTAATGAGAGTTGACTGCAACCCGTGTGGGCAGATTTCCAGGGATTATGCAGCATGTGGTTTCAGCTAAATGAGAACTTCTCCACTCGTTGGGAGGGCGGTTATTTGTGTTGCTGAAGGGCTTATGGGAGAGGAATAGGTAATACCTTGGGGGTTGGTTCAGCCTGAGGACTCTCTCATGTCTCACATGCCTACTTCTTCCCCTTCTATCTCTAGGTCTGCTCTCTAGAGAGATTTCGCTCCCTGCAGGACAAGCTGGTGCTCTTGGATGAAGCTGTGGCAGGGCATGATGGGAATGTCATTACAGCTGTGAGTCCTGCTGGGGCCATACAGGGGTGGGACTTCTGGGTGACCCCACAGAGAGTTCTTGTGAGAATGCAGTCAGCTGGCCACCCAGTCTTGCAAGACTAGGGGATGTTCTTTAGTTCAAACCAAACAGTTACTAAAAAGTGTCAAATCTTAGGAGTGAGAAATTCCATAGTCCTGCTGTCTTTCCTGCCACTTTGCAGAATTAATTTTAATTGATGTTGATAACAAGGAATCTGATCCATCAGCCTTACAGATTTTTGCAACTACCTCTTGAAGGTCAAGGTTTGATCTGCTCATTGCAGCACAGAAGATTTGGGACCTGAGATTTGGGATCTGGGGCCTCACCAGTTTTTCTGGCCTTTAAAGTATCAGACAAGAAGTGGGATTGTGTCAGAGCTTCCTTCCTCCAAGTCTTTTAATTCCTTGGATTTTGCATGGAAAGATTTTCCTTTGTAAATTTTGGTCTCACTCATCTAAACTCCAGAATAGAAGCTTAGGAAAGCATCTAGGCAACTGTGGCCCAGGCTCACTGCTTGTTGTGGATGTAGTGGGTACCAGAATTAAGTTCAGTGCTGTAAGAGCTGTGTTTTCAGAGCTGTTTGCAAAAGCTTCTCTAGGCCTTGACCAGTTTGCTGTTTGTTTGTCTATCTGTCTTAATTCTGAGCTATCTCTCTGTGCTCACAGGTCCTGATATTCCTGAAACGGACGCTAAGAAGAGGTGAGTATGACTGGGGCCCGAGTTTCTATAGTGTGTTCCAGTTAAGGACAGAGGGGATAATCCTTTCACTGGGTGCAAGTTAGAAAGACAGCATCTGGGGTGTTACTGTTTTATTAAGCATGAAATATTTTCATAGCAAGTGTGATGTGGGAGGCAGGGGGGATGGTGATGCCCACAAAGGCTCCAGAGAGGAGCTTTAAGCAGTGGTAAGTGGTGGTGATGGGATGAATGAAAATGAATCTGTAGAGGTAGCACATGGCTGTGAATTTAGCTGTCAGCCCAGTGACTGACCTCTTCTGTGCTCCAGCTTCCAAGACTTGTGATTTGACATGGGTTAAAGTTGTTGAATCCTGCCAGTGACTTTCAACTCCATGCACTGTGCTAAGTCCCTCTGCTTGGTAGTGCTATCTTACTTTACCCACCTGTACATAAACTCTCTCCCCTGTAGAGATCTTGTTTCGGGAGCTGGAGGTGCGGCAGGTGGCCTTATGCCATCTGATCCATTTCCTCAGAGAGACTGGTGAGCAGAAGTTCCTTCTGGATCTGCTCAGGTGAGGCTATTGATCCATCTTGTGGCAGAACTGAGCACACTGCTAGGAACCTTCCTCCAAGTTAATGCTTGCTAATTCCCTTTTGCAGGTTCTTAGACAGGACTGAGGAAGTTGCTGTGAGTATTCCCAGGAGCATAAGCTCCCTTACTGCAGGGGGAGGCTGGCTGCAGAGTGTCTGGTAGTCAGGCAAAAGCTTTTCATCCTCATTTCACCCTCTGGAATACTGTATCTCCCAAGTCCATGAGAATAAACAGCTTCTTTCCCCTCTTCCTCCAGCTATCTCAATACCGGGAGCATTTGAACATCCAGGATGTAGAAAAAAGGAGGGAATTTCTGAAAGGTTGCATTGGGTAAGAAAAAATGCAAAAGTGTAGGAGGGATGTGGATTCTTCACAGAAGGTGGTAGCGGAGAAAATTAGACCTCTGCCCCAGTGCCATGGGTTAATGTGGTTCAAGAGCTGGTGTCGGTTTTCCCTTAGTGGGAGTGGGGTGTTGTGGACACAATGTAGACCAGACAGGAAGCGTTTGTGGTGATTCACTAGCCCAGCAGCTTTTACTGCTTATTTGGGGGGAAAGATTCTGCAAGGGACTGTCTGGTCATTGATCCTTCAGATTGTAGTGGGTGAAAGTTTTGGTGCCTGAGCTCTTGAGGAAGTTGGTAACATCCACTTTAGGTTGTTCTGTGAGAGGTGCCACATAACATTTCTTTCTCTGGAGCCTGTCTGGGAGAGAGACAGTTGGAGAGGGCAGCAGGTCAGGAACCTGAGTACCCACTAGCCATTCAAGCTGGGGAGAATAGGAGCTTGTTTGGTAGAGAAAAAAAAGTCTTTCTAAGTGCACTTAAAAGTAAATTAAGGATTCTGTACTTAAGAGTTGGTCACAGTGTCTGTTTCCTTCATGTCTGGCCAGGCTGCCATTTTCAGCTGAGGATACCTCCCACATCCAAGACCATTATACCCTGTTGGAGCGACAGATCATCATTGAGGTATGACATCTCTGCTGGTCAGGAGATGACTGGGACTACCTGTGAGATCTCTTGCTGTCCCTAACTAACACCACTTTGGATCTAACCAGCCCCGCCCTGGCCCTGCTTTTCAGGCTGCTATGCCAGGCACTTGTGAAATACTAGATCTGAGACTTGACAGCATGTTGGGGCTGTGCTTGCACATTGCTATCACAACTCTCTCTAGGTCTCTATCCCACAGCTACACAGGGAGTTGTCCTGGCTTATGTTCACCCTGTCTGTCTTCCTGATTCCACAGGCTAATGATAGGCACTTGGAGATGGCTGGGCAGTCGGAGCTCTTTCGGAAATATCCTCGCAAGGCTTCAATTCTCAACATGCCACTAGTGACCACCCTCTTCTATTCCTGTTTCTACCACTACACAGAGGCTGAGGTGAGGATGATGTGGCAGAAGACAAGGGTTGCATCTCATCCTTGTAGCCCTCAAGATGTGGGGTGGTCCAGCTGTGGCATGTTAAGGAAAGAAAGGGAAAGAGAGGTTATATTTCATTCCTCAGAGAGACTTTGTCCCCTGGGACCAGTTTGGAGTTTTCCTTTGTGCTCCAGGACATTCAACCCAGCACAGTTTGTCAGGGAGTTGCTTCCTAGAAACCACCGTAAATCCCATGAGGCTGAGGTGCGTGGTACTGGTCTTGGAAGTGCTGGAGGTGCACTAGCTGAGGATGTAGGGAAATTAAACGAGAGATATCCTAATGAGGTGGGATAATTGCTCTCTTCTGCCAGCTGTTTCCTCCTGTGGCACTGACATGAGCAAAAAGCAGTAAAATCTTGAGATTGACCCTGTGCAAGGCAGGTGCCTTATAACAGGTGTCCGAACCCCTCCCGTGGCCTGCTCTGCTGAGTTTGCACTGATTTGTCTGCTTTCTCTAGGGAATGTTCAGCAGCCCCACCAACCTGAAGAAAACGTTTAAGGTGTGTGAGTCTCCCCTGTTGTGACAGCACTAGCTGAAAACATGCACAGACAAACTGTATGTAATGAAGGGGCTCAGTAGGAGGAATTTGAGGGGCTCAGCACTGAGCTAAGGTGGGGGCCGTGGCATCCTTTTTAAGTAGGGCCTTTCTGGAGTCTCAGAAAGGCAAGTGGGAGCCATGTGGAGACTTTCAATGGATGTACCGTGTCTGCAGCAGAACTTGCAAATCCCCACTTCCTGCTCTCTGCAGTGCTGTCAGTGGCATCAGGCAGCATCTTGGCTGTTTGCCTAGCTGTTGGTATGGGTCCTGGCAGGGCTGGGGCAGATGGCATTCATGTCCAGCCCACACAGGCCTTCTGAGCTGTGCTGCTGCTCTGACTGCAGCTTTCTGCCTTGCAGATTCCTGATAAACAATATGTGCTGACTGCCCTGGCTGCCCGTGCCAAGCTGCGAGCCTGGGGTGATGTGGATGCCCTCCTTACCACCAAGGTGAGCTGCAGAAAGCCTTGCTGGGGACACAGTCCCAAGTACTGGCATCTGCTACTGGTAGCTGGCTTGTTCTGGAGTTACTGGACAGGCTGGTTTTATTTCAGGAGGGCCCAGCACCTCTGCTGCAGGGTGTTGCAATACTTTCCTCCTCTCTCTGCCCAAGACCTCTGCTGGGCCTGGCTTGGCTGCAGCAATAAGGTCAGAAAAGGGGGCTGCCCCTGAGCTGTTACCAAAGGGATTGCAGCCAGCCTCTGTCCAGCCACTGCGTGAAGGGCTCTGCCATGGGCTGCATGTGGTGGCTGTGGAGGACGTTGATGGCACTGGGAGAAAGAAACACATTTTCTTGTGGCTGGGGGGATTGCCCTTTTGGGTTAACATAGGTTTGGTTCTCATTTCAGAACTGGCTGGGTTACACCAAGAAGAAGGCACCTATTGGCTTCCACCGAGTGGTGGAGATCTTGCAGAGGAACAATGCTCCTGTGCAGGTGAGCCAGGAACCCCTGCTTATGTCCTGCTCTTTGTTGGGATTTGGTGTGTGAATGACTCCTCAGATGAGCTGCTTCCTAGCTGGAAGTGGGAGAAGCTTGCCAGTCTTCTGGCTCTGCCAGGTGGGTGCAGCACTCAGCTGAACAACTCATGCATCAACAGGAGGTGTGGGTGGTATTGGGGGCTGGGTCCTAGCTCTGACTGCAAGAGGGACAGCTGGCCTAGTTTGCTGGGAACTCTCTTCCCGTGTACATTGCCACCTTTCTTTGCTACATTAAATTTTCTCTTTCTTAATCTGGCTGGCAATGTTAACCTGATCATGGAATGAGGTAGGAATGAGGTAGCCTAAGACTGTTGATAGGAGGAAAAGTGCCAGCAAAACCTCAACTCTGGACATGAGGAGAACAGACTTCAGACTGCTCAGGGAATTGGTAAGGCCGCCTGGGAAAATGTTTTTGCAGGCAGTGGGGTCCATTGGTCCCTTTTTAAACATCACCTTCTAAGGGTACAGGAGCAGGCAATTCCCAGATGCTGGAAGTCAGGCAGGCAAAGCAGGAGGCCAGCTTGAGTGAACAGGAATCTTCTCTTGGAAATAAGGCAAAAAAGGAAAGTGTAGAAGCAAGGTCAAATGACATGGGAAGAATACAGAGATGCTGCTTGCCTGTAGGGAGAAAATTTTGTGCAGCCAAAGCTGTACTGGAATTGAAGCTGGCCAGAACTGTGGGGGACAATAAACAGAGTTCTTACAAATATTTTAATAGCAATAAGCAGTGTAGAACTAACATTGGCCCATTACAGAATGAGGATGGTCACCTCACAAACAGATGATGGACCAAGCGGGTCTCAGTACCCCGAGCTGGATGACCATGACTGAGAATGATCACCTCCTAGTCAACCCTGAATTTGTGCAGGATCTGCTGCTCCAGCTGGATCTCTACAAATCTATGGGGCATGATGGGATTCATCAAAGAATCCTCAAAGAGCCAGCTGATATCATCACAAAATCTCTCTTGATGATGTTTTGAGCTGTCTTGTGAATCTGGAGAGATCCCAGAAGCTAGCTAATGTTGTCCCAGTTTTCAGGAAGGCAAGAAGGAGGACCCTGGAGACTGTAGGCCTGCTAGTCTCATTTCAGTGCATGGTAAAGTTATGGAGANAGTAGGGCCTTTCTGGAGTCTCAGAAAGGCAAGTGGGAGCCATGTGGAGACTTTCAATGGATGTACTGTGTCTGCAGCAGAACTTGCAAATCCCCACTTCCTGCTCTCTGCAGTGCTGTCAGTGGCATCAGGCAGCATCTTGGCTGTTTGCCTAGCTGTTGGTATGGGTCCTGGCAGGGCTGGGGCAGATGGCATTCATGTCCAGCCCACACAGGCCTTCTGAGCTGTGCTGCTGCTCTGACTGCAGCTTTCTGCCTTGCAGATTCCTGATAAACAATATGTGCTGACTGCCCTGGCTGCCCGTGCCAAGCTGCGAGCCTGGGGTGATGTGGATGCCCTCCTTACCACCAAGGTGAGCTGCAGAAAGCCTTGCTGGGGACACAGTCCCAAGTACTGGCATCTGCTACTGGTAGCTGGCTTGTTCTGGAGTTACTGGACAGGCTGGTTTTATTTCAGGAGGGCCCAGCACCTCTGCTGCAGGGTGTTGCAATACTTTCCTCCTCTCTCTGCCCAAGACCTCTGCTGGGCCTGGCTTGGCTGCAGCAATAAGGTCAGAAAAGGGGGCTGCCCCTGAGCTGTTACCAAAGGGATTGCAGCCAGCCTCTGTCCAGCCACTGCGTGAAGGGCTCTGCCATGGGCTGCATGTGGTGGCTGTGGAGGACGTTGATGGCACTGGGAGAAAGAAACACATTTTCTTGTGGCTGGGGGGATTGCCCTTTTGGGTTAACATAGGTTTGGTTCTCATTTCAGAACTGGCTGGGTTACACCAAGAAGAAGGCACCTATTGGCTTCCACCGAGTGGTGGAGATCTTGCAGAGGAACAATGCTCCTGTGCAGGTGAGCCAGGAACCCCTGCTTATGTCCTGCTCTTTGTTGGGATTTGGTGTGTGAATGACTCCTCAGATGAGCTGCTTCCTAGCTGGAAGTGGGAGAAGCTTGCCAGTCTTCTGGCTCTGCCAGGTGGGTGCAGCACTCAGCTGAACAACTCATGCATCAACAGGAGGTGTGGGTGGTATTGGGGGCTGGGTCCTAGCTCTGACTGCAAGAGGGACAGCTGGCCTAGTTTGCTGGGAACTCTCTTCCCGTGTACATTGCCACCTTTCTTTGCTACATTAAATTTTCTCTTTCTTAATCTGGCTGGCAATGTTAACCTGATCATGGAATGAGGTAGGAATGAGGTAGCCTAAGACTGTTGATAGGAGGAAAAGTGCCAGCAAAACCTCAACTCTGGACATGAGGAGAACAGACTTCAGACTGCTCAGGGAATTGGTAAGGCCGCCTGGGAAAATGTTTTTGCAGGCAGTGGGGTCCATTGGTCCCTTTTTAAACATCACCTTCTAAGGGTACAGGAGCAGGCAATTCCCAGATGCTGGAAGTCAGGCAGGCAAAGCAGGAGGCCAGCTTGAGTGAACAGGAATCTTCTCTTGGAAATAAGGCAAAAAAGGAAAGTGTAGAAGCAAGGTCAAATGACATGGGAAGAATACAGAGATGCTGCTTGCCTGTAGGGAGAAAATTTTGTGCAGCCAAAGCTGTACTGGAATTGAAGCTGGCCAGAACTGTGGGGGACAATAAACAGAGTTCTTACAAATATTTTAATAGCAATAAGCAGTGTAGAACTAACATTGGCCCATTACAGAATGAGGATGGTCACCTCACAAACAGATGATGGACCAAGCGGGTCTCAGTACCCCGAGCTGGATGACCATGACTGAGAATGATCACCTCCTAGTCAACCCTGAATTTGTGCAGGATCTGCTGCTCCAGCTGGATCTCTACAAATCTATGGGGCATGATGGGATTCATCAAAGAATCCTCAAAGAGCCAGCTGATATCATCACAAAATCTCTCTTGATGATGTTTTGAGCTGTCTTGTGAATCTGGAGAGATCCCAGAAGCTAGCTAATGTTGTCCCAGTTTTCAGGAAGGCAAGAAGGAGGACCCTGGAGACTGTAGGCCTGCTAGTCTCATTTCAGTGCATGGTAAAGTTATGGAGAAGATTATTCTGGGAGGTATTGAAAAACCTGGAGCACAACGCAGTCACTGGTCACAGCCAGCATGACTTCATGAGAAGAAAGTTCTGCTTGTCGAATCTGATTTCCTTTTGTGACAAGGTGTCTTGGGGTGACAAGGGGGACAATGAAGATGGTAAAGGGCCTTGAGGGAAAGCCATATGAGGAGTGGCTGAAGTCACTTGGTCTGTTCAGCCTGGAGAAGAGCCTGAGGGGAAACTTCATTGCAGTCTACAACATCCTTGTGAGGGGAAGAAGAGGGGTGACCAGTGGCAGGACCCAAGGGAGTGGCCTGAAACTGTGTCAGGGAAGGTTTAGGTTTGATGTTAGAAAGAGGTTCTTCACCCAGAGGGTGGTTGGACACTGGAAAAGGCTCCCCAGGGAAGTGGTTACAGCACAAAGCCTGACAGAATTCAAGAAACATTTGGACAATGCTCTCAGACTCATGGTGTGACCCTTGGGGATGGTGCTGTGCAGGAACAGGAGTTGGACTCGATCCTTGTGGGTCACTTCCAACTCAGCTTGTTCTGTGATTCTGAGCTTTGTAGGCAAAGCCTCTGGGGTCCTAAGCAGTCTTGTCGAGGTCACTTGTTCCCTAAGGAAGGGGCCAAGTCTGTGTGACCAGCAACTCTGAAAGGTTTTGGGACTGGGGTGAGGGAATGAGGCAGGAAAAGCCTGTGGAAGAGAGCTGAGTTATTCTTCTGTCTCACAGGTGCTGCAGGAATATGTGCGCCTGGTGGAGGATGTGGAGACCCGGCTGAACCTCGCTACCAAATACAAGTGCCATGATGTTGTCATAGAGGTAGATTCCTGCTGTGTGACGAGATGGGACAGGGGTCTGCTTTTTCTCTCTAGTTTTTCTGTTCTCTGCCATGTGCCTGGTGATGTTTGTTTATCCCTGTGGCCTGGGAAAAGTGATGAGGTTCCCAGTAGAAGTCTATGAGCCAGGAGAGTGGCTCCTAGCATTTGTGCTGTGAAATTGTTCTGTGTTGGGAGCTGGATGGGGGATTGTAGAGTTGCCCTGCTCATCTGCAGGGCACCATCTAACAGCAGAAGTGTCCCTTTCTCTCATCTGGGTGCTGGTTTTGCTCTTTATCTAGACCTACAGGGATCTAAAGGATCGTATTCAGCTGACAGCATATAAATGCAAGGTCGAGCGGGGCTCTGCAGAAGAAGAGAAGATAAACAGCATTCTCAACAACATGGTAAGAAATGCTTGCTTTTTCTTCCAGAAACTCATCAGAAACAGATAGAGATTAGGTGAAGGGGCATAGCTATCCTACATACTTTCTATCCCTGCTGGGAAGCTAATCTTTTGTTTGGGGTTGCATTCTGGGTAGGAATGAATGGTTATACTGATAGAAATGGTATGCTCTGGCCATAGCTGTCCTTGTCAGGTATTGGAAGTCACTAAGTTGACCCCTAAGGCTCTATGTTCAGCATGGCTGGTAGTCATGTCTTGTTCTTTCTTTTAGCAAATCCGGTGGAAGAACTGAGCACCTGTGAAACAGACTGTTTGGCCATAGCCTTGTCACTGAAAGAGGGAACTGCAAAACCCAGTCCAGTGCCAACAGAGCAGCTCTGTTCCTTCTCATTGCATGATCAACGATTGTTGGTGACAGTGGGTGCCTGTGGCTTGTGAGAGCGTGGTGTTCAGGCTGGTTGAAGACAGCTACTAAAATGTAGCTGGTGAAAGCATGGTACTGATCCATCAGGGTTGATTCTTTTTGGAATCTGATTGTCTTTGACGTGGCTGTAAGCTAGGCATCACTTGTGTGTATGGAGGAAAGTTGCTGGATACAGCAAGATTAATGTTTGCTCTGGGTGGTGTCTGCGCTTATTCTTGTAAGAGAAACGTGTCAGTCACACTTATGAGTTTCTCCACTAGACAGTGCTGACCAGTCCCTATAACAGTCAAGCTGGCTTGGGCATCACTAATCATGGCTGTGGCTGGAGTAAAACGTACCTGGACTGTGTTGTCCCTGTGTGAAAGTGTCTGGGGAAAGGACCAGCTGCACCTTAAATTTTTTTTTTTTTTTTTTGGTTTGTTCTGGCTCACCCTAGGAAAAGAGGTGTGTGAACTCCTGCAGAGGGCCAGGACAGCAGCCTCTGCCAGTATCCTTCTGCTAGCACTCTGCAGCATTTGGAAGATCCCTTTATCAGGGAAAGACCTAGTGTAGAGGTGGTCAGAGTCCTGATGGGTTGGATGGAGAGCAAGCAGGGACCTCTCTGAGTTGACACAAACCTGCTGGCCCCAGCAGCTCTTTTCTCAGAAAGTGTTATACCAGGAAGGATTGAAATACACTTCCTCAGAAACACAACTCCTCAGGCAACTGCTGCCTTCATCCTTTCAGACCTCACTTCAACTCTGTAAATAAAGCTGTCTCTTTCTCCTTGGGCTGTTTGTTTCCTTCCCCCACTAAGCACATTGTTGCTCTTGAGTGCTAATCCTGAGAAATTTATCACCTCCCACAAAATGAGTTGCAGGGTGTTTTTTAATGTTCTGAAAAGCACAGTGCATGTCACCATGGTGTGACATTGCTTGCAGCAGTACCTAATTTCACACCTTCAATGCCATCAGCACAGATTAATTAATTTTAATGTAGGAGAGTTTGCTGCCACAGTGGGTCACACAAACATGAGAGCAGATTTGGGTTCCAGCCTCCCTCTTGCACTGTGAACTTTTTTTTTTCTGTTGGTGTTTGGTTCTTTTCTTACCAAATCATTTGGGTTGGAAAAGACCTCTTGATCATCTAGTCCTCTCCTGCTTTAGCAGGGTCACCTGGAACAGGCAGACCAGGACTGTGGCTATTTGGGTTTTCAGTATCATCACAGCTGGAGATGACTCAGCTTCTCTATGAAACCTGTTCCTGAATTTGGCAACACTCACAATGCAAAGGTCATTTTATGTCTTCAGATGGACCATCACATTTCAATTTGTGCCCCCCTTGTCATCTCAGGGAAGAGAGGAAACAGGGATTATTAAATAGCTTTTTATAGATCTTGAAAACTAGCCAGATCCCAAGGCTCAGTGTTTCAGCTAAAGACTTTAAATCAGCTTGCAAGGACTGAGCCTGGCAGCTGAGCGTTCTGCATGTTTATTCCTTTGTGTCACTCTCCTGCTGCACTTCGCCACGTAAGAACAGTGATGGGCAGCCACCAAGGTCCCTCTGTGCCACTTTGGGCACTGACAGTGCTACTAGTCTGGTAGCAGTGGTTTGTGTTTTACCTGCATGTGGCAGAGTACAGGTAAATTTGTTCCAGGGCCCAGAGGTGCTGGTTGGTCACCTCTGCTGTCTCTCTGGGCTTTTGAGTCCATTTCTCATTGCTTAGTGCAGTAGCCCTGCAGAAGCAGAGCTTTATATGCTTTTGTAACAATGCTCTGCTGCTGGCATAGGAGGACATTGTGTTCCTCTGCTGCCTCCTGTCACATATGC
The DNA here is from genome assembly GCA_013396875.1 of Vireo altiloquus. Taxonomy (NCBI): domain Eukaryota; kingdom Metazoa; phylum Chordata; class Aves; order Passeriformes; family Vireonidae; genus Vireo; species Vireo altiloquus. The sequence goes on from VZRF01011436.1 coordinate 14,289, forward strand.
TGGCTGGCTGCTGTCATTTGTCCTGTCACTGTGTACAGCCTTAACACCTCCATCCCTCCCCTCAAGAAAAATGGACCATGTCATTTCAGAGCCTGGAACTGTCATCAAACTTGGGAAGAAATTAAACTCTCTGACACTATCTTTGAGATGTCAGTGAGTTGCATTACTTTTTTCTGGCCAGGATGTGCAGTGAAAATCGTTCCAGCTGCACATGTTCCATACAAGACTTTCCACATATTTTTACAATTATAGAAAACAATCTTTGAGCAAACAAGCTTTATGTCATGAGTGTCCCCATGTCAATTTTTTTTATGCTGGCAGACTCAACACACAACTCATTCTTCTTAACACACACACAAATTATTTACATACTGTATTGATACCTCCCTTAGAGTTAAAAGAACTCAAAGCATCTGAGCAAATTCCACCATAAAAGCTGCTAACTTACTCTCTTACACGTGGCCTAAAAATTCACAGTGCACTTTTACCATACAGTTTCACTACAGGATTTACTGCAGGACTCAAACCTGCAATTTCTGGGTTTCACCACTGGATGGGACTCGAACCCATAGTTTCTACAAAAGGGGACCTGAAACATGGGAACAATCACCCTGTAATTATTGCATTGCTGAGTGTGCTTGAAGCACCCGTGGTGCTCACTGTGCCATCATGGCCAAATGGTTATATGACTTTATATGCAGCCTGTAAAGGACTTCTGTTTCCTCAGTAGAATGAGCTACATAAAATACAAGCTATATTAGACTTGTTACTATTAATTTTACCATCCCTCACCTAAAATAGTCCTAGATCAGAGGTTTCAAACCAAACAGGTCTGGTTGTCAGTGTGATTCCTCACAGCAGTGTGAGATGAGAATATTCTCTTCACATCTGTGTGCACACTGGTAATTGATATTTGATTTTGTTCATCCTGCAAGGAAAATAAAATTTCATGAATAGCTGGTGGTCATTTTTTATGCAGGCCTGAACAGCATCATGTGGCAGAATTTGCCTCATCAGAAGGCACTGAAAGTACACAATGACCTCAGCTTTCCTGAATGCTGCCTCATCTGTGCAGAGCAAAAACCTTCCTGCCCAGGTTTATGTGCAAGAGTTTTGTCAGCAAAGATTTTACCTCTTCAGTTACTCAGGAGGAGAAAGTAGAAGGTTGAATGCTGAGGTGCTGTTTGTCTCTTTGCTATGCAACTTGCCTCATCTCACATAAAACATGGGCTGCCTTGTTGGGTTGGAAGGTGCTGAACTCTGTGTTGTCCTTAGGACCACATCTCTGTTAGGGGAATTGCCTTAAATGATGTATTAGCAATAGATGACAATAGATGACCTGGACTGAGTTATTTTGTCCCGAGTTCCTGTTTGGCTACTTATCAGGCTTGTCTGTAGCCACTGATCAATACTAGGGCATAGTATGAAAAAAAAAAAAAAATTCCTATGGGAATATCTAAAGAAGACAATTCTTGGGGGTAATGATCTTACGACAGTCTAGGAGCTAGACCATCAAGGATGTTAAGTCAGGGGAACACTGCTTGAGGGAAAGGATTCCTGCTTTTGCAGGACTGTTCTAGAGCCATTAGTCTCAGTTATACTTCACTTGGCAGAGTGATGCTTGGAACATTTTATATTCAAGTCTCTGAGTCTGATTGTTTCTCAAAGGCCCAAGAAAGAGTCTTGTAGTCAGACACTGAAGAAAACCACTATTTGTTACATTATTAGCAAGCTGCTTTGGACTGTTGTTACCCACAAATGTTTCCACTTTGCTTCCCAGAACCTTCCACTGGTTTGACCTGACAGCCTTGCCACTGAGAAAGTCTCTCTTTAGCCAGCTGCTAGAAAAAGATACAAGCTCTGGTGCCATTTGATGCCTGGTGCTCTGCTGTACCAAGCACTCTCTGGAGACTGGCCTACAAAGCAATGTGGGCTGGTCAGCACCAAGACATCTCTCGCTTTAGCTGTAGTGGAACCTAGTGTGATATTGGATGACAAGTCTCCATTCTCCGCAGCTGCTTCCAGCAGTTTCTCAGAAATTCCAGAGGAAACTGCTGAGTATGATTCTAAATTCTCATAAATCATAATGAAGCCCATAAGGAATGCTTTGCTTAGATCTCATCCCTTATGGGACTGATTGCTGCAAGAACCAGCACTGTTAACTCTCAGACTCTTTTAACTATTCCAGCCAATAACCCTATGTACACATTTTCTTCTACGAGTTTCACTCTCTACACTCTCAGCAAACTTGCTAATCCCTGGTTGCCTGAGCTTTTCTATATATTTTTTTTTGTCTGAATTTGCTTACATAGTCTGCTTGGCCTATAAACGGCTTCAGTTTTACAGTGTTTCTATTGCAACTTCAATACGAAACTGAACTACAAAACCACATTACACTTATTTTGTAGTGGCTACAGCTTCAGTGTAACAAATTAACAGGATCAGGCCCAGTCTTTTTTTGTTGTATTTTTTTATTCCACATGGGGGATCTCGAGAAAGCCAGTGAATCCTGACAACATACTAATGATTTAGTCAGGCACGCTCTTTCTGTGGAGCTAGGCTTTCATCAGCCCTTACTTCTACTTCCTTGTTGGTGATAATGCATCCCACCCTCACCACCACAGACTATATATGTCCTTCAAGGAAAAAAGGGGGAACTGGATACTCTGTCCAAATCCACCTGGGACAAAGCAATTTTTATTCTCTAAATTCTCTAGTTCAATATTCTTTTATACTTTCTGCCACCATCTATTGTGTTTCAGTACTGTTTACCATGATAAAACACTGCCTGCCTGGTTTTGCCTCACAGGAAATCATTTGTTTGGCAAGGCTAAGGCTTAGTTATGCATGTTGTGCCTAGACCCCTTGCTTAATTATGATTGCTGAGAGCAGCTGTTGCAACACCTGTACACCAGTTATTGTATATGCCATTTATCTTGCATTTGGGCTTCAGAGCAAGCCCAGTCTGGAGCCTGGGAGAAATCTATTCACTTGAGCATCTGGGAAGTTCTTATCAATTGCTTGTGCTTGAAATATGTCTATGATTGTTTTTTGGTCTTTTTTAATCAACTGTGAAGCAAAAGTGAAAGACAGACAATGCCATAGTCTGTTCTACAACCTCCACGTCACTTGGTTCCTGTAAGCAAATGAAAGATTGCAGAAAAGAGACAATGTGGGAATGGGTTTGGTGTAATCAAATATCTAAGAACTGCAGTGGCAGTGCAGTGCACAATTTTTTGTTATTGTGAAAAGGTGGAACTGTACCACCTTGAACAATCTGCAAGGTAATGAGGGTACAGTCTGCTGTGGCTGCTGGGCTTCTCACAAAGGCTAAAGTGTAGCATGAGTCTCTAATTCTGCCTCTGCATGTCCTGCGATGCAGGGAGAGCATCCACTTCCACCATGGTCTGGGATCCTTGCAAAGAAGGAACTGTAGTATAAGGCTCCAGTCCTGTTTTTTGGATAAACTGTGAGAAAGTGAGGGCATCTGCTTTCTTTCCTGTCGGTGCCTTTCTCTCTAGGAAGAGACCCATATTGTCTCTGTATGGGAGGGTGATGGATCTGCTGAAGAGAGGCTCCTCAATCCCCAGCAACTCTCTCACATGTCGTGAAATTTCCTGAAATACAAGACAAAACACCAGAAATTCTCATTTCTCAAACCAAGAGAACAGGGCAACAGCTAACACCATCCATTCCATGTCAGAGCAGCAGGAAAAAGAAGTGATATTCTGAATTTTGGTACAATTTCATGCTTGAAGTTGCAACACATGGATGATCTGAACCCATAAGCCCCATGTGACACTGTAAAAGCAGTGCAGATTTCTTTCTCTCCAGATTTACTATCAGGGATGGCATCACATCTGGTCTCTTAGTGGCATAAATATAGCTCTGCTTTCCTACTTGCACTTCAAGGACAAACAAGTTATGGGTGAATGAACTGCAGTCTCTTCTGCTTAGTGCAAAATCATGGCCGTTTGTTAAATTATAATGCAAATGACAATCTACACAAAGGTGTAAAAAATAATTAGCAGAAAGTAATTTTGTTCCTTTAGAAAATGATGAGTTTATGGTTGTCTGAGCCAGCTGGACCTGGAACTGTGAGTGAGCAGTGCCTTGTCATTGTTTTTGAAGCAGAATTTAACCATCTAATTTGACTGAAGCTTCAAAATACAATTTGCAGTTTTACTGATCTTTCACAGTATTTGCTCAAAACCTTCCCCCAACTTTAGCTTGACTCTGAAGAGTAGTACCCTACTTTTTGTTATAGCAAAAGAACACCAGACTTGTATCTTGAGTGGTTTTGATATTTAAAATAGCAGTGCAGTGGGATTAAAACCAGCAGTAATGTTCCTTGTCCACGCTGCATAATTTCCACATAATTAGCTGTGTAGTTCTCTACCAAACTGCCATTTCCCTAAACTGCAAACAGTTTCCGTCTCACTGAACTGATGCTATCACTCTTATTTCTATAGTAACGATATCAGCTTTGACTGCTCACAGCCTGTCGTTCATATTTCTTGTTGGGAAATTGCAGCTTTAACTTTTCACCTGCTCTAGTACACGCTTCCTGAAAGATCCAAAGGGCCACATCCTGCAGAGCTCTGCATGCTTGGATTCTACCAGACTGAAGTTCTTTAAAATACAAATAACTGGCAGGATAGGGCATGACCTTTGAGAACATCTAGGTTCCACTGAGGTCTGTGAGATGTTCCCAATTTTCTTGCAAGCTTTGGAAAATATCACCGAGACAGTCTCATTTCCAAGCTTGTGGCAGTGTCCTGGCTGTCTGTTGCTTATCTAAAGGAATTTCAGTTCCCACAAGAGGAAGAATGGGTTACAGTTGATATCTCTAACACATGGCCTTGTATTACTCAGCAGTTGAACTAACACCACACATAATCCCTATATCCCAATATGAGGGTGAGGCTTACAAAGCCTATATAATTCTTGCAACTTTTGGAAAGCACAAATGGCAATAGAGTCTCTATCTGTTCATACCAGAAATATTCATGAAGGGTTACTGTCTGAAAAACTTAGTGTAAATTGATGCCTTTCTCTCAAAACAACAGGCAAAGTCATGGCACTAGTTAATGTTTTTGGTGGCATATTTAGTTTCAAACAAACAGTTAAGATTGTGCAACCAGACAGAACTGTGGTCAAATTGTATTTTGGTACTGTAGAATAAAACAAACAGTGTTAATACTCTTGTCACTGGAGCATAGAGTTTCTTCTCTCTTCCTGGCTTGAATTTCTACCTATGTCTTCTGGTGAAAGAAACTTCAAATCGTGATGCAAAACAGTTATTTGGCTCTGTAAATGCAGCCCCGAGTCCCTCTGTGGTTTTCACTAGGGAACTGAAAGAGGGTAATGAAATTTAAGTCAACTTGTTGATTTTCCAAACTTTTAGGAAGCTTTGGAGGGCCAGACTGTAGCCCCGAAATTCAGCCTTAACTATCAGTGTTTGCTAAAGAAAATATGTAGGTTTGAAAGGAAAAAGACCAATTACATATCCATAAAATGAGGAAGAGACAGAGCTCCTGTTTGTGTCCAGCAAAGCATAAAACAAGGAAATAACGAGTGGCCCTTTTGCTGCTTGAGATCAGTGGCTGAGTTCCTGCAGGTTAAATCTAACTAGATTTTCAGAAGTTCTACAAACCAGTAAGTGGAAAATTACTTTAAAGAAATTCTGAGAGTGCGTGCATCTAGCTAAGCAATTTTATGGGGCCAGAGGGGCAGCATAACTTAAAGAAAGGCTAAGCACTTATGGTGCCCCAGAGAAGAAGCCCTAGATCTGCAGCCAGCTAAAGACCTATACCTGAAGAGACCTATACTTTACAAGTGTGACTGTTGGTATAAATTCGGTTGTCCAGTTCCAGGCTCAGTCTCTGAATCAGCGCTCTGCCCGGGCAGACAAGCCATAGTCCAGCGCAGGCAGTCAGCGCTGGGCGCCGAAGGGCTGAGGGGGGAGCTCCGGGAGCCGCAGCCGGGCGCACCTGCATGTGGCCGAAGTCGGTGACGCCCATGGCGGGCAGGTTGGAGCAGTTTGCGAGGATGAGGCGGCGGCCGGTGATGTAGTTGGCCCTGAAGCATTCCTGGGCAAGGAAGCAGAGGGAAAGGCAGGTCGCCCTCTGCCACTACCGCCCCCCCTGCGCTCGCACACGCACACGCACACATGAGTTCAGGGCCTCCGGTCCAGGCGGCGCCGAGGGCGGGGGGTTCTCGCCCGGGCCGGCAGCCTCGCACCTCGTACTGGGGGAAGCCGAGCTGCACCACCCACTCAGCCACCTCGTCGGCGCTCCAGGTCAGGAAGGGACAGACGGACCCCGGTCCCCCCGCGCCCTTGGGCTCAGGCTGCGGTCCTTCAGCCACCCCAGGCCCGGCGGGACCCTGGCGCGGCTCCTTCGGCTCCATCCCCAGCCCACGACGGCAACGCGTCTTTCCGGGACCTCGTTACCTCGGCAACCATCACTTCCTGTAGGTACGCCCCGTTCTCCCTTCCGCCACTCCCTCCCTGCTGTCAGCCTGCAACGCCGCCCGCGCCCCACGGCTCTGCAGAACTAAATGTTGATTGGCTGCGTTGTCGAGGGGGGAAGCTGAGGGATGAGCACCTAGGCGCCACCATCTCCCTGCAGCCCGGCTCACAGGCACCCGCTCGGGTGCTTCCGTCCACCCCGCTCGGGAGTTTCCGGCCCCCCGGTCCAGCTGCGCTCGGGTGTTTCCGGTCGCCCGCCGAGCCGTGCCCATGTCGGACGCGCTCCCCGCCGCCGCTGGCTCCCGCTCCGAGCCCCCGGGCGGCAACACCGCGCCCCGGGGCCCTGCAGGTACGGGCAGCGCAGGGGGCAGCCCGGGGGCGGGAGTTTAGCGTTGGCTTTACGGGGAGAGTTTCCTTTACGTGATGGATTTGCCCGTTCTGCCGGAGAAGCCGTGTTTCTGCGGTGGCAGCTCCCTTCGGTGGCAGTGCGGTGCCCGCTGCGGAGAGCAGCGCCTCGGGTGCCGCTCGCGGTGCCGGCTGTGCCCGGGCTGTGCGGAGAGGGGCGGGCTGTGGTCTCTGCGCGACTCGGGCGCCTGGAACTGCCGCAAGAGTTCCTCCCGGTGCGGTGGGAAGAGCGAGCATTGATGGAGGTTTGTGCTTTCCCCGGTGAGAGGCCCCGTCTAGCCGGGAGCTGGACTGTGCCGTGGGCAGCGTGCCCCTAGGCTGGAGCTGCCTCCTTCCCGCCCCGATTCTTGGGAATGGCCAGCGGCTCCAAGGGGCATCAGCGACCTGCAAAAGCTGGAACTTGTCCGTGCCCTGTTCCCTGCCCTAATGCGATCGGAGAGCAGCGCTGTGGAGCGCGTACCGCATGTATGGGGACAGAGCTTTCCCTGAGTTCAGCAGACTCGGGGAAGACCAGGACTCATCTTTATAGACAGTCCGTTTAGCACTGACCTAGGAATGTCCATCCCGTCAGTGCCCTTTGTGAACTGCTGCACGATTGCTTTTTCCAGGGCTTTGTCGGCTCAGCTTTACGTGATGAAATTTGGCCTTGTTCTGCCCTTCTAAAGCTAGGATTAGTAGTTCCTGAATGAACCCTGCTTCTGAGGATGGTTTTACAAAAACATGCGTAGGTTTTTGTTCTCCCTTTCCTAGGGTTGAGGCCATTAAAAATCTTTGTTCTGCAAGATTCTAGATACAGCTCATAACATGAAAAACTGGTTGGCACAGCTCTTTGTTCCACAGCCGTGTGACCTTGTCAACGTTTGAGTGCTGGCTGAAGTTTTTCTTCCTGTCAGTGTATTATAAACACCAACATTTATTTCACCTTCTCTCCGTATATTCTGTTTGTTGTTAGAAAATGAAGACTCAGCCCAAAAGACAGAGCCTGCAGATCAGCTAGTTGATTCTTTGGAGTCCAGTACTTCGCAGAGCGGGTAGGAAAACCTTGTTGTGTGTTGTGGCCCACATGCATGACAATCTGTTTCACTCCTGTGACCTCTTCTGTGTGGCAGTTTGTTCTGTGCAGGTATAAAGAAGGGGCTGGAGACTGGCTGGATTGTCTGCTTTGGGACAGTATATATCAGAATCAGTATGGGAGGTCCTGTTCTTACAGGCTTTAAGGTTGTTTTAAAGCTTGTGAAGTGTACTTCATAGCTCAGCTATTCAAATCACAGAGTCATTCAGCTTGAAAGGAACTCTGCGAGGTTTTATAATCCGTCATAAGAGCTAGTACATTTTCAGGGGAAAATTTTCTATATCCTGTCTGAGGGATACTTCAGTAATTGAGCATGCCCACTGTCTATAAATCTGGTGGAAGCTATAAAAGAAAATACCTTTTACTATTTTCTTGGCAATGTTTTGGCTTTTTTCTTCATTGTTTGTTTTTGTGTCTCTCCATTAATGCTGCTGATCAACCCTGTTATGAGATGTTTGGCTTGTTGGTACCTGCTGGGCATGTGGTGTTTGTAGCCAAGTAATTTTGTTGGTTAGAAGCACTAACGCTGTGCCATGAAGTTTCATTTGCTGTTATACATTTGTTGCACAGGATACAATTTCAGAAATGTGTGAGTTAATTATAGTAGGTAAACCACAACTTCATCAAAAAGATGCAAAAATCCAGGAAAAAAACCCCCACATCAAACTACCATTCTTACTAAACCAGCAGTTTGAAGCCATCTTGGTTTGATGCTGCTGACATCTCTATCAGCCTTCTTGACTATAAATGAGTTCTTCCAACTTTTTATTGTATTCTCTTATTTTCTTTAAAGAGATTAATGCAGACAGTGAGCAAAATGGCCAAAGTAGATGATGGATGCTTGCGGATATTACCTATTAAATTTATCTTAATTTAGATCTTCTTTGAAAGGGATGGAGATGATCCAAAAGGTTTGTGTGAGGGGGAATCAGCTGAACTCTGTAAGTCTGCTTGTAAAGCTTGTGTAGCTCTTCTTGATCTTTCCGTGAGACTCTTGAGTATCGGTGGTATCTAGAAGAAAAAATTCCCGAGCTGTAAGATCCTGTGATGATGGAGAGCCTTTTGAGCAGATGTGTGCACCTATGGTAGCAAATGACCAAACAGCCCATCTAGGTGTGTTCATGCAACTGCTAAACTAAAATGCTAAATGGGCTGGAAAACGTTAACATGGAAGTCCAAGAATTCTTCCTTTAAAAAATTGTTCCCACCAAGTGTCCCTCCTTATCTTGTCCATCTGCTGCCATTTTGTGAACCTGCTATTCATCTTGTTTGAGTTGTTCTTCCAGACCTTCTGGTCTATTGTGCCAATTCTAGGAAAGGAAATCACTGTTGAGAGAATGTAAGTAACAAATGGCTTTGTTTCTGGATAGATTCTGTAGTGCCATAGGAGTAACAATTTGAAAACAAAAGCCACATTTGCCCTGTTCAAGTCTTCTCTGTGGTTGCAGAATGTGTCTTAATTGAGCTGTGTATATTTTATTTTATTTTTAATTATTCCAAACTATACTGATGGTCTACTTCCTTGCTAATGAGAATATTTCTCATTTCTGAAAGGAGACATTTGAAGAAATGAATGCTTTTTTCCATTCATGCTATGTTCTCATGTTTCTGATCGTTTAGAGCAAGGTAGTTGACATTGATTTTATAGTGCTGTGAGAATGTTTTGATTTTCAAAAGTGCGAATGTTTCCATTCTTATTTAATACTAGGTTGCTTATCACAGAAGTTTTACATATGTAATGAGAGCATTACAGAGGACACTCTTCTGGTATCTGAGTTCATTTGGGATGATAAGTCCAGCTATAGACAACATGCAGCATTTTTAAAAAAATATAATTTAGAAGAAAACCCTCAACAGAGAATAAATGCCAAAGACGTTTCCTTTCTTGCCCATTCTTTTCCTGCTACATACCATTCTTATTGTTTTAGCGTGTCCATTTTCTTTTGTTATAGTGCAGTACTTGGACCTCTTTGCTTAAGTTATTGTGCTGCCCTTTGTATTTCTTACTGCTAGCTTATCTGTGGATTGTAGTTGAACATGGCAGAGACACCTGGGTGCTCTCTGTGTCTGTTGGAATTGCTAGTAGGAAAGGTGTAATTGGCGACTTGAATAGATGGCATTCTCAGGATGGATGTCTAAATTGTTCTGAATTCTTTCACTGATCCACTTGACCTCTGATGGAGTATGCAGATTCCGTGCAGTAGCTGGCATTAAAGAAGTTGTCCTTTCTTGGGCAGAAAAGTTGCTACTAATGTCTGTCCTTATTATAGTGTTGGTGAGCCAGGATTGTGTTGCTGTGGGCTGAGTGTGGTAAATTTCTGCCACCTAAAGGACGGTAAATATGGAGTACCCCTCTGAGATTGCTTCCTTGGCTCACATGGAAGATAGTCATGCAGAGATGGTCCAACAGGACTTCTTTGTCCAGTTGGCAGGTGCTGACTACAGAAGCTTGTTCCTTCAGTTTATTTGAATTTGAGTTTCAGAGCAGTGATTCCTGTGCTGGCTCTGCCCTGGGTGCAAGTGCTGAATTGTACTGCTCTCTTCCTCTGAAAGGTCACAGATTGGGGCGCACCTGAGTGCGGGCACAACAGAGCATTTGAAGGAAGACGCTGGCACTCTGGAGGACCAGAAAGTGGCTGAACTAGAAGAGAAGCTGCCTGACCAAATCCAGTCCCTCAAAAAGGTAGATGAATGTTTGATATGTCTGAGAACAAAGACAGAAATGCAGCAACAGTTCTCCCACCCTACTGCTGTGCTTACTGCGATGGGACTGAGGCTCTAAGGGTTGTGTTAAGATAAACGTGGTATTAACATAGATTCAATTATATTTTTTCCTATACATCAGTGGGAGATAAATGGTATCAGTCTAATTTGCAAAATCCCTGTTGTGTCTTCAGCTAGTCCTTGCTTCATTGCTCACTGAGGCTTCACGGTAATTGTCACCTTCTGCTCTTACCTAGTGCTTCTGGAAATTCTGTTCTTGCAGATTAATGGAAGAGGGAACTGAAAGTCCCTTGTTTCTTCTTGTGATCAGCCAATTTGTTTTCCTTACAGATAGTCAGGAAAACCTGTGCAACTGACACCCAGTTCAGGACCTGGGAGTTTCCATATATGAGAGGAGAGGCCCAGATGAACTTTTAACTAGGATGCAAAAATGACAGTTTGATTGTGGCTGTAGTCTAGATGCATACGGAGCTGAAAGGCTCTCCCTAGAGAGATGGTGTGTTGGGAATTCTTTCCAAGAATAGTCAGCTAAATCTATAAGGCTGTTGCTTTGTTGAAGGGTGACGATTAGCTCTGATGCAAGTGCAAAAATGTGCTTGCCCAGGGACTCCTGGGGAGGCCAAGGGGGGCATAATTCATGACACTAATGCAGCATTTGACTTCAAAGTTCAGGACTTTGGTGCAGTGGGGGTAACAATGCTGAGAGGTGTCTCAGAGCTAGATTACACTAATAATAGAAGCTTCTGCAAGTCTGACTTCATTTCATAAAGATGCCTGAATTACTAATAGGTTGTTTCAAATTCAGGCAGAGACATTTTAACCAGGATGGTCTTTGTGACAGTATTTCTTATGTGCTTTGTGCAGGAAGCATTTGTTCGGTTAACCAACTACCATATACCTCAGGGAGTCGGGGATATAGTCATGATTCAGTCTGATCACACTGGTGCTGTGGATATCCTTTCAGCTGAGCTGGAGACTGCAGACCTCCTTGGGGAGCAGAGGAAAGGTGAGTCCTGAAGGCAGAACTCTGGGTAATTTTTTAAGTGTCTGCCCTGGCTAGAAGAGCAGAGACTGTCCTGGAGACACTTCTAATTCCTGCTGGAAATTTGGTCTCCTGGCTAGTGAGTGGAAAAACTTCACATCTAGAGTTTCTGGGAGCAGGCCCCAGAATGCAGAAATAGCTTCACTGTTTGCAGGTAACAGTTTGTCAGTAGTGAAAAGTCATGTAAGCCTGTGATCATTTCCCGTCTCAGCTCAGCCTCCCCCTCTGGCCGCACCCACCATATGGACCACCGGGAAGATGAAGGAATTCAAAGCCAAGATGGGAAAGGAGAAGAATGGCCGGATGGTGGTGAAGCGAGGCGAGGTGGTGACAGTCCGTGTGCCAACCCATCCTGATGGGAAATGCATTTGCTGGGAGTTTGCTACAGATGACTATGACATTGGGTTTGGAGTCTATTTTGACTGGACCACAGTTACTAGCACTGCCATTACTGTTCAGGTCAGTGAATCCAGTGATGAGGAGGATGAAGAAGAAGACGAGGAAATTGAAGGTTAGTGCAGATCTTATAGAGGTTAATTTGTGGTGCTTGTTGCCATGCTGCTGAGAGTATCTGTCAGATGCTATAATTTCCATCTACTTTGTTTAAACAGTCCATTTGCTATCTCTGCAGCCTTTGGGTTCCTGGTTAGAGTGATAAAAAAGCATTTTGCTCTTGCTGCTTCAGCATATGTCAGTAGCTGTCCTCTCCAAGAGCATTCTTTAAATTGAACACATTGAAAAATAAAATCAGAATTCACTCAGTCAACTTCTAGCTGATAAAGTCTGAAATTTTAACCTCACTGTTTTTCTTAGACTCTTATACTGAGAAATTTCTGGTGGTGAGTGGAGGCAAAAATATTTTGGTTTGGGGTGTTTTTTTGGGGGGTTTGTTTGTTTGTTGTTTTGATTTTTGTTTGGTTTTGATTTTTGTTATTGTTGGGGAGGGTTGGTGGGGGTTTTTTGCTTTTTTTTGGTCTTTTCTTATTTTCTTTTTTCCCCCATACACCACTAGCTCCATCTGACTGTATTTGAAATGCTTGCTACCTGTGTACTGTACCTGGGAAACACACAGCAATGTTGCCTGTTCTGTGGCTTCAGTGTACGTGTAACCGGTGTAGCTGGGACGTTGGTGTCTGAATTTAGCAGGCCCTGTAAACAGGGGTAGGTTTGAGAAATGTATGAGGAATCCTCTTGGAGAAGTGAACTGAGGACATAGACACTATGAGGTAACAGCTAAGAGCTTTCCTGCTTCTCTTTTCTTCAAGTCTATGTCATGGGACTGCTCTTGTGTGTATAAAAGCAGTGAGGTGTCTAAAAGGTAAGCTAAAAAGAGAGGAGACTGGGCTGGCAGTCTAGTAAATACTGTCCCATCAGTATTCCCAAAAGAACTGGTTCTTGGAATGACCTTTGTTAAGATAGGGAAGCCTGGACTTTGTGGGAATTATTTGCAGAAATGTCAGAGGAGATGCTCTGGGTAATGCTATCACAGCTAGCCTTCCATATAGCTGCATGTCTGTGATGCATTCTTGTTGGTCTTTTTCTGGATTATGTAGTGGCTTAACTGGTTCTGGCTTACTTACTTGTCTCCTCTCTCCCATTCAGGACTGTCCCCTGTAGGTGATGTGGAGCGGGGCTCCAAAAGCTATCTGCGGAACCGCTATGGAGAGATCCTGCCTGTGTACCGCAGGAACAGCCATCGGGAGGTACAGGCAGGCAGCCACGAGTACCCGGGCGAGGGCATCTACCTGCTGAAATTTGATAACTCCTACTCTCTGCTCCGCAATAAGACTCTGTTCTTTCACGTCTACTACACTGGCTGAAGAAGAGGGAAGGGGCAAGGATGGCAGGCAGGGGATGGTGAGTGTAGCAGGCTGCCACCCAGCCCTGGTACCGTAGTCTGACGGGCACAACTGTGTGACAGAACCAAGGCGCAATTCTGCCAGCTCTTCGGACATGAACTGGTTTCTTCCCACACTTTTCTTCCCCACTGTCTCAGGGAGAAAGGGAATTGTGACTGCCTGGTTGTTCTCAGGCAGCTGCTCTTTCTCTAAGACTTCAGGAGGTCTGCTCCATGCAGGCACTGGGCTGCGCCTTCACATCACAACTGGCAATTGCCCAGAAGGCAGGTTCAGGTGGTTGTGATTCTGATCTGTTGAGCTGGTACAAAATGAAATGAAAATAATCTGTTACTATTTTGTGAATAACTTTTCCAGCACTCCTGCTGCCTCTGCATCACTAGAGGGCAGCTGTTTGCTTCAGAGAGCCAGAAGCACAGCTGCCTGGTCACTTAGCCAGGGTAACCCCATCACCTACCATCACTACAAGCACCAGCAGTCGGTGCTTCCTTCACTGATGCAAGTGGGTGGGAGTGCAGCTGGCCAGCAGCAGCAGCCCATGCTGCAGTGGCTTGGCAGTGCTACAATAGGTGGGCCCCAGATAGCAGTCACAGCTCATGTTTGAACAGGGGGTGGGAGCAGGGTGCACACCTCACAGTCCATAAGAAAGCTTTCCGACAGATTAAGAATTGGATGTTATATCTGTTGATTGTAGGCACATGTAGATGATTAAAACCTGAGTGATTACCAAAAGTTTTTCCTGTAATCCAGATGTGAAGCAGAAAACATTACTTACTGCCATGCTGAATGAATACAAAAAGGTTGGAATACAACCAATAAATATAAGGGAAATGTTTCTTAGTAGCAGCATGTTGGTTCACTGGTATTGCAACCATATGTAGCAAGGAAAAGGCTCCCAGAGAAATGCAGTTTGTCAGCTGCTATTGCTGTAGCAAAGGTATTGTTAGGAAGTTCCCTGGCATGTTTTGGTGACTAGTGATGGTATTAGTTATCACCTTCTGCTTGAGTAGTGGCTCAGTTGAACACGGAGAAGTTAATCCATCAGAGATGATTTTTAAAACATGTTTATTTGTAACTGTTGTTTATTTTAATACTTTTAACTTGAAATTGTTCTCTTTTATAAGAATACTGCTGTATTTACATTTTGATACCTCTTTGCAGAGACACAAAATGACTTTCCATGGTAATACTAGAAAAGTTCTGAGTTTTGTTTTTAAATCGTCCAGGTAAAGCACCTCTGCTTGGTCCATTCCTTCTATTGAGAGGAAATGATGGACAGAATTATTTGGGGTAGTTAAAGCCAAAGATTTTGCTCTCGTAGGAGGGCTGCATATTTCCTATTAAGGGTATATTGTAATGCTGTGCAATTTGCACCATATTCAAGCTCTTACTTTTAACTATCTCTGCTTACTGATTCACTGCCCCAGAGCACTTAGTAGGTCAAAGTGGTAAGAGAGAGAGGAGTCAGTACAGTAGAGCAGCCCAAGCTGCTCCAAGGAGGAGTGGAAATTGCAAGAGTGCTACTTGGAGCACAGTGGCTTTCTAGGGGAGTAGGCAAGGAGCAGAGTTGTTGTTTCTTGGGCCCTGAGATGGGGAGAAAACAGCCACCTTCCTCAAAAGAGAGAGTGTGTGCACTAGGGTGGGGGGGAGCTGCAAAGCTGCCTTATTCAAGCAGGTCAAGCACAGGGAGACAGAACAGTAGGGCTTGGTATCTGTCAGAGCAAGATGCTCTTCCATTTAGCAGCTTGGAGAAGGCTATTCTTTCCTTTAACCTCTCTTGGATAAAATGAAGAACCATCCTGTGGCCTTTCTACAGCACTTGAATCAGACCTGAGCAATTTAGCTAAGGTGTTTGCATTTCTTTGTCATCCTTTGTCTATCAAGTTCCTAGATATTGCTGATGGAATGACACACTTCAGTTCTAACAAAGAAGTAGTAGCATGTTTGCTGACATAAAACATCAATTTAACAACATTTCGTAGTTGGTGTGTTGTGTATAGACTAGGGAATGAGAGGCTGGAGAGCAGCACTGCAGAAAGAGATCTGGGGGTCCTGGTTGATGGCAGGTTGAGCATGAGCCAGCAGTACCCTGGCAGCCAGGAGGGCCAACCCTGTCCTGAGGGGCATCATCGCTGGCTGGGCAAGGGAGGGGATTGTCCTGCTCTACTCTGCACTGGGGCAGCCTCACCTCAAGTCCTGTATGCAGTTTTGGGCACCACAATATTAAAAAGACATGAAACCATTAGAGACCATCCAAAGGAGGGCCACAAGGATAGTGAAGGGCCTGGAGGGGAAGCCATGTGAGGAGCAGCTGAGGTCACTTGGTCTGTTCAGCCTGGAGAAGACTGAGGGGAGACCTCAGTGCAGTCTACAACTTCCTCAGGAGGGGCAGGCACTGATCTCTTCAGTCTTGTGACCAGTGACAGGACTCAAGGAAATGGCATGAAGCTGAGTCAGGGGAGGTTTAGGTTGGGTATAAAGAAAAGGTTTACCACCCAGATGGCAGTTGAGCACTGGAACAGGCTCCCCAGGGAAGTGGTCACAGCACCAAGCCAGAGTTCAAGGAGTTTTTAGACAACACTCTCAGGCACATGCTCTGATTGTTGGGGTGTCCTGAGACAGGAGCTGGACTCAGTGATCCTGATGGCTCCCTTCCAACTCAATGTACTCTTTGATTCTGTGAACCTTTTGTACCGAGTCACTGGAAAACACCTTAAAACTATTTATGATCACACAGAAAACTCCATAGGCCAATGCCAGAAGAAAGGTTGCACTTAAAGTATAGCAGTTGGTCACGTCCCAGAGCAATAAGATCAGCCACATACATGTGTGGTCAATAGTGCCAGAGTTCTTCAGTCTGCTCTGCAGGCTCTGGGAAAACTTGGTGATGTTGAAACTCAGTGGTGAAGCTCTGTAGGACTGCTAAAGGAAATTAAAAAGAGCAATTACATTTTTCTTAGAGGTTTCACTAGATTGTTGTTACGTTCTTTTTTGTTGTTAATTTGGAAAAAATGCCTTTGTTCATCACTAAATGCTTGTCATGAAAGTGTTTTTGTAAAAGTGGGTACAAGCTTAAGTCAATCTGTGAACTCCAAACTGTCCCAAGATTATGGAATTTCACTTAGTTCCATTACCTAAAGGACTGCATCAGGTAGAATATTACAGTAGAGGATTAAATTAATAATTTTCTTCAAACAGATGTAGGAAGTAAAACATACCAACGTCAGGAAAATAGCAAGTTTATTTAGTAAATGCTTTAACAACACAAGCCAGTCTCTGAAAATAAGGTCAGTGCTGGAATTAACTGTCCCAAATTGTCAGGAGATGGGACTACTTTTTCAGCTTCAGTGGGTCTTATGAGAAAGAGGGGAAAAGGTCTGCATTGTTACAAATTATGGTTTCTATCCATCAGATACACACTGTTACAGCTGATGTGAAGCAGGAAAATCTAAGCAAGTGCAGTAATTCACATTCAGACAGAAGTTTCAAAAATTCTCGAAGAAAACCCCAGTCTGTTTAGGCCTTTGGGCTGAGAAAAGTGTTTAAATAACTGGTTTTAAGAAATGAGATTTTTTTTTTAATGGGCTGTTTTATAAAAGAAATAAACATTTCATTTAAAGTTTATTGAAACTGTGATTGCTAATAAAATCTGAATTATTGAAACCTCTAGAAACACTCAAGAAACACAGTAACAGGGTCATTATATTTTGCACAACTATTCATACCAATATAGTAAAATAATTCCTTAACAAGCTGATAACCAAACCCAGCAGTAGCAGTTGAGTGTTACAAGGGCAATTCTGCAGCTCAGGCCACCTGAGTTACCCATCACATTCTGCAATTGACAGTATCCTTTCATAACAGCTTCTGGTTTAAAGGAGAGTTGAGTTTAAAAAGCAAATCACAAGCAAATATGTTTGAGGATTTTAGTCCTCCACCCTTTTTAAAGTATTGGTTTGTGAATAATGAAAGTTACTGATTAAAAATGGGACAAAATGATTCATGAAGAATCATTCAGACAGCAGGCATCAGTCATGTCAGTCAGCTCACACACATATGGTACAAAATACTTGGACAGACAAGGACTGTAAGGCAGGGCTGTGCCAGGAACGTCAGAACTGACCATGACATGGCTGCAATGTGCGACTCCTCCAGTGCTTACGGAGTACAGTACATCTGTGCCTCAGGAAGCACTACATGCAGCAGTAACTTCAACATGCCCAGTTCTCCCCAGATGTTCTAAAGGCTGTTCTCATGGCTTCCAGACCCATTGCCTCTCCTTCCTCACCAGGTATCCTGCACTCAGGTCAGTGCTGTGAACCAGACGTAACCCATCTCCTGCACACACAGCCCCACAAGTACAGCACCCCACCACATGTAACCTGTCTCCCACACAGCCCTGCAGGTACAGCAGCCTGGTCTAGTTGAAGGTGCCCCTGCCCATGGGAGAGCAGTTAGAACTAGATGATATTCAAGGTCCTCTTCCAATCCAAATGATTCTATGAGTAAATGTGACAATAGTTTAATAAGATTTGATGGCAAAATGTACTTAATTGTTTACTGCATAGAGGACAGGGTCAGACAAAACTGTCAGGGAGACCCTCTGCTGAGTTATGAGGTTCAGAAAGGACCCCCTTACTTTTTAAACTCCTTTCTTAAGGGGAATTTATGTGTGGCTGGATCCAGACTTAGTCCCAGACTTGGCCAGCAGTTTATGTCTAAAGGATGTTGTGGACAGTCAGTTGTGTATCTCACTTAGCTAAGATTTCAAAGCTTTGTATGATATCAAGCACTTAGCGAGAATTCCTTAGCAAGGAATCTCTCAGCTTCAAAAAGTTAACCCTAAGAGGCATCCCTAGTCAAGTGGAGATCCTCGTGCACAGCCTGCTGCTATGCAGGAGAGGGTAACAGACCCTGGGCTGTCCATTATTTAGAGAAAGATGATTGACTTACAGTCATATTTCCATACAGGCTGGGTTTCCTTGTGCCCAGCTGGCCTTTAACTGTCAAGCAAGGCTTATGGCCCTTAACTATTGTGTTCTTACATGTCTTCTCAGAGTCCAACTTAAGCCAGATACAGTCCTTCCGACCACCACTGGTGGCTGGCTATTGCTCAAGCAAAAGAGAGGGGAGAGCACAGTCACCCTAGGCACTAAACAGAAGAAGATGGAATAGACTCTTTGATCTGACTACAATGTCAGCATTGCCCTAACTCAATGGTTGCTGTTGGTCCTTGGCTGGGAGATCTGCAGAACCGTGTGTGTATATGCTGGTTAACATATGATGCACTATTTGACACCTACTCCATTTTCTAATTAGTTTTATTTATGTTGAAGGGAACTCTGACTTGAATGTACATGAGCTGTTCCAGAATTATTGATCCTCAGCTGCACAGCTTATTGCAGGCTGGTGGGTTATCTCCATTTAAAACTATACTGTATCCTCCCTGTTGCTAGCTTGCAGCTACTTCCCCCTTCTGTCTGTTGCTCATAATAAGGTTTGAAATACATTTTGTCATGTTTTAAAAAATTAATAAGGCCTGCCTTACAACCAGTTTTGATCACTTGCTGACACATAAATACCATGTGCCAGTTTTCAAGCCATTAGTTAATGGTCTTTGTTAAGATAAATTGCACTGTAGATGGCAAACCTATTGTTCAGTTCTTGCTTTCTGAAGTGTGGACCAATCTTTAATAAGGCTCAGGTCACTCTTTTGGTACTGTGCCCATCTACCTGATCTCATTGACTTAAGCCCAAAAGCAGCACTGTGGAATGTCATCCCAATGAGTATGTGCCCAGTCTGCAAATGCAGCCTGCCCACAGGCAGGCCTGCTGTAGTGGAACTGAAAGCATTTGGTATGTTTTGTTCCACTGCTTAAGTTTCCCAGAAATATCTGGTATCTGTTATGAACACAAGGTAGTTTTAGGAATGTTTAAACTGCAAAAAAACTTCACAGTTGTACAGGATAATTCCTCTTTTTGTTTATTTTCTTATATTTCCACATTATACAAGTATGTTGTTTCTCAGGTATTAAAATAACATTCATTATCCAAATGACAACTTCTTTTTGGAAGGATACACAGTTTTTATTAATTTTCTGATAAATCCAATAGCTTGGCTGTCTGGCTAGTGATTAACAGCAGCCATTCCCATTCAATATAAAACCCACTGTTGTTTCAAAGAAATAATCTTATTTTGCATGTGTAATTTTTTCAGTTTGGTGTGTTTCCTGGATTTGTATTCAATCCTGCTAGATGTCTTAGGCAGTTACAGAAACCCTTCTTATTTAAATAGAGATCTTTGGAATTAGACTTTGGGTCAAGAAAGAAAAATAAATTTAAAATGCAGTTGCACTTCAGAGAGGGAAATTAATCCTTGGGAAAGGAAAATTTCTTCTTTGTTGCTGTGGAAGGAAGATTTCAAATACATTTTTAATATGTGTTTCTTTTCCCACTAAATTGTGTCTAGAAATTCAGAAAGCTAAATCACGGAAGAAGCTTCTTTTGCATTTTGGGTTTGCTTTTGTGAAAGCACAAAATGGTTTTCCATTTTGTTTTGAATATAATTTAGATCTAAATAAAATTTACATGTTCAGACAGATATGTCCTGTAGCAAAGGACTTGTATAAGTATTTAGTTGTAATAATCTGTTTGACATTTTTTATGTCAGGGAATGTAATAAACTCTCCATTGTTTTCTCATTTTTGCTTAAGGTGTAATGTAGCAGCAGGAGTTTAAAATGTATATGTTTTACTGACAAGAGAGTTAAAATTGCTTAAATCAAGGACCACTACTGGTACTGATTACATTTACTCAGACTCTTTGGAGGCCTGTAATACATGTGCTCAGGAAAGGTTACTGGGGTCAGACAGAGGCTTGTAGCAAATTAATGTTTGGGACCCATTTAATAAGCATGAACAGGTAAGATAAGGATGTGTTAAGAGGAAGAGCTTAGTTGCCTGACGTCAGGTGCTAAGAAAGTCGAGTTACTATGCACTGAGGCTGGAAGGCAGCCACATGCCTTTCTTTGTGGCTCTGCCCTGTCAGCTTGTCTCCTTGTACCTGTGTGTGCATGTAACCTTCATCTATGGCCTGCAGTGGGTCAGTTACTGTGGTGCTGGACCTGGTAACGTGGATCTGAGATAAACCTTATTACAGGTCTAGTTGCTGAAAGATTTTGTCGTACTTGTGGGGAATTAGGGTAGAGAATCCCTAAATGAGTTCACTTTCATCCTCACTGCTTATACTCTTCCTTCTTGTGTCACTACCCCTATTAAAGCCACTCTACAGAGGATTTATCACAAGGTGCCTTAGGAACCAAGAGCATGTCTGAAACAAGAACCATAGGTGTCATTAATACAAGAGATTTCTTATTTCTCTGCCCATTTGGGTAGGGGGTGGTACTTCCTAAGGTCAGGCATGCAGATCCCCTCCAGGCTGTTCCTGGAGATCTAATCTGTTCATAGACCGCCTTGTTGCTGTAAGATGAGTAATACAATGGTATTTGAGTTTCCTGGTGCCATACGTTCTTTGCCTTCATGTGCTGCTGTCAGATGTCTAGAACACCAGAGGACTACTCCTTTTGATATGCTGATACTAAACCCAAGGATCAGAGGAACACTAGATGGATATAGAAGAGTGTTTCTTATGGCCATTCATAATTTTCTCTAAAAAGAATGTCGAAATCCAGAGTTGTGAGTGGTGTGTACTTATGCATATTGTGGCTGGATGAGAGACCAAAGCAACAAAGTTTTTTGTTTTTGTTTTTGTTTTTTTATTTCTACAAGTGTAAAAGAAAAATACTATTTCTCCTTCTCTCATATCCGGGAAGATATTGGATTTGACAATGTCATGTAGATGAATGAGAATGTCACAACTGGCAGAATGAAAAACTGGGAACTGATTGTGTTAAATACATTGCTAATTAGACTGTGAAAGAAGCAGGGAGTTTAGCAGGAGTCAAAGTGCTAAGGCATTTATCTAAAGAAGTTTATTTGCAGTAAATACCAATTAAACAAAGTTTTAGAAGGTACATAAAACAGCAGAGTTCAAATGTATATTGCAATGATGAGAGTTTTCTGTGGAGATTTTCCTGGAGAGAGTCTCTGGCTACTTATTCTGAAACTGTGGTGCTGTTGCAGCTGAAGGCACATCAGGCCAGGTGGATGGTGGATCTGAGTCCCCTTGGCTTTTCTAGGTTCCGTTCTGGATTTAACATGTTGCTTTCTCAGAATCATCATACATTAAATGTAGCCTTTATTCAGAAGGGAGAGAGGAAGAATTTTCTGATCCATCAGTAAGGGTTATGTTTTAAACCCATCTGGACTGGTGAGTCAAGTCACTTGGGCAAGAAAAAGGATGCCAACCACAAAGGTCAGAGCTAAGGAGACCTTTCCAAGTCATGACCTTGACATTTAGGAGCTGTGTTTGGAAATTATAAATAGCTGGAGATGGTCTCCCTGCAGCCTCCAGGATGCCGTGGGGACTGCTCTCCTCAGAGGGAAGCAGGTTCCTTTCAACTCACAGCTCCAAGCCATCAGCACGGGCTTTTGATGGGGAACACCTTGTATTCGTCATACCTTTTTCAGACCTATGTTCTTGTGAACTGTGATGGTTGTTTGTCAGTCCTTATCTATGTGATGTGAATATTTTTGATGTCCTGTGATTTCAAAATTGAGTTCTCAGCGCCAACTGTTTGCTTTTCATGTGCTCACCAAGAGGTGAGCTTTAAATGGAGAAGAGGATGTTTTAACAAAATGTGGCACTGGACTCTTTCTGAAGGGCACGTAGGAAGGCTATATTTATAGTGTGCTTGCATTCATTCTACAATTGGTTTGTATTGTTTATATTTGATGTGTTGTGGTTGATTTGTAATAATATATTGGAACTTATTCCCTTTAAATAAACTTTTCACTATGCAACCAAGAACTTTGTCTTCTGTTTAAAACAAGTGAATATCTTGATATGAAAAATTCAACTACAGACCTTCCAACAAAAGAATGCAGTTAGTTTTAGGAGCAAAGAAGAGGCAAATACTCAGAATGTACTTTGCAGTGTACAGGAGATTCTGATTGCAAATGGATAGGAAAATGCTCTGTTGTCAGCTTATGATGAGGGTCCCAGCCAGGAAATTTTTTGTCTGTTAAAATGACTTGCTGGAATATTTTTCTTAAGATTGTACTGAATGCTTGAGGAATTGGAGAGGAACAAGCAAGTAGCCAAGCTCATATAATGGACATAGGTAGAGTTTGAATACTTTATCCTCCAGTTCTTCATACTGGTACTTGTCACCTCCATTTGCAGAGATCCCCTAGCTCCTTTGTTACTCCAGCTTTCAATCTGGAGGACTAAAAAACATCTCTTCAGTTACCAGCTACTCATTAAATTTTCTAGAGAAAAGTGTTTGCCCCTCACAGCTCCTCACAGCTGCTTTGCCCATCACCTTTATCATACTACAAAGGCTCTATTTACATGTCCTGAAATAAGCACTTGCTGGTCAATATAAAGAATGATGCCTGCAGCTGGAGTCATCCTTTCTCACCTATCTCCTTTTAAGTTTGGCAGGACAAGTGTTGCAGAGGTTCAATTCTCTATTCTAGTCTGATGTTCCCTTAGAGCACTTTTATAAACTAATTGATGGGCAGGAGCAGTCATAAACCAAGTTGATCCAAAGGACAGATGATTCTGCCAAGTTAAAGATTTTTCATTGCATTTTAAGAGCACCAAAGAGAAACAGTGCTACAGCTACTTAATTACCATGCACTCACTATGCATCCTTGTGCTTGGCTCAGGCATATGACCAAGAGGAAAACTAAGGAAAACAGTGTGGATGCAGGGAAGTGATGCAGAATTTCACATTAGTTCTTGCCATCCAGCCCCACTCTGCCACTCCCCTTCCCCCTGCTGTAAGTGTTGTGGATGGGATGCAGCAGAAACACTCTGATCATGAGGTACTCTGTGCAGGCCTTGCAGCAGGCTTTGTTGCCTCTGCCAGGGAAGTGGCTCTTCCCTGTTTCAGGTGAATAGCCTTTAAGCTCAGCAGAGCTACTCATTGTAATACAGGTGGTATCAGTTACCCAGTGGAGCCTCTGTAGTAACACGCACATACACACATGTAGTTATTAAAGAGTATCTACCACCATCCTGCCTTCCTTTGGTATGAGCCCCAACTGCAGAGTAAGAGAAGCAAGGTTCACACCTGCTCTTTTTCATGAAGGCTACAAGAGAGGTGTACATATACCATCATTTAGGAATTGGCAAGGAAATTATCCCTCTCTGGAAAGGGTCATGTGGATTGGGGTCCAGAAATGGTGAATGTCTGGAGCACAGGTTCTTTGAGGAGTGGCTGAGGGAGCTGAGGTTGTTTAGGCTGGAGAAAAGGAGCCTCAAAGGATACTTAGCACTCTCTACATCTACCTGAAAGGAGGCTGTAGCCAGGTGGGAATTGGCCTCTTCTCCGAGGTAGCCAGTGACAGGACAAGAGGACATAGTCTCAAGCTGTGCCAGGGCAGGATTAAGCTGGACATCAGAAGGAATTTCTTCATAGAAAAGGGTGATAAGATACTGGAATGGACTGCCCAGGGGGGTGGTGGAGTCACCATCCCTGGAGGTGTTTAAGGAAAGACTGGATGTGTAGTGCCCATGTCTGGTTGACAGGGTGAAATTCGGTCATTGGCTGTTCTCGATGATCTCAGAGGTCTTTCCCGACCTAATTGATTCTGTGATCCTATAGGGGCTAATTTGGTACGAAGGCAAGGCTGGTCCCGAATTCCGAAGGCCTGAGCAGCCGGCTCTCCTCCCCCGACCTCCTCGGTCCTTGGCAGGGCTGCCGCCGCTAACGAGGATGCCCGGCCGGGCCCCTCCGCAGCTGCAGGGCCGGGGCGGGGGATGCCGGGGCCGCCCCCGCAGCGCTTTAATGTCGGCCCCGGCGGCCCCCGCCCTGTTCGCCGCGATGCTGTGCGCCTGCCGCCGGGGCCGGCCGGGGCCTATGGGCAGCGCCCGGCAGGGCGGCCTCGCCTTCTACGTGCTGTGGGCTCTGCGGGAGCCGCCGCGGCGGCTCGGCAGGTGCGGCCCGGCCCGGCCCGGCCCGACCCGACCCGGCCCGGCCCGGCTGCGCGGATGGGACACGGACGGCCCCTGTTAGGGTTGGGCTCCCCCGTGGGCCGGGCACCTGCACGCTGTGCCTTGGCCCTCCTCTCTGGAAATGCCGCTGCCCGCCTGGCTGCGCTGCCCCAGCCCCTCTCGGCTCTCCCTTCCCACCGGTTATTTCCTTCACTGCTTCCTTGCATAGTTTCATCTTTAAACGACACGAGCCCTTTCCTTTCGCCCTTCCCAGGCATAAACGTGTTTTTAGGTGTTTTCTTATTTTTCTTTACCTTTTATTTTACTCCTTAATTACTATCTCTTTCCTCCCTCTCCTTGCAGGCAGTCCAGCCGGTTGGGTTTCCAGGCTTGGCTGCCCCTGCCATTGCCAAAGCAGCTGGTGGTGTTCGGGCTGGGGGACTGGAGCTGTTACTCTCCGGACACGAGCATCGCAGTGGATGTGCTGGTGTCCCCAGGCGTCGCACCGCAGCGGGTCGGCACGCTGGAGCCCACCCGCAGGTTACACCGAGCTTCCAGGCTGTCAGGAGGGGCAGCCTGGAAAAGCTTTCTAATCTCTGGTGCTATCTCATTCTGCTGGTGTTATCTAAAAGCTGCTCAGGCCTGCTGGTCCTCCACTGTGGTGTTTCTCTCTAGTGAGGAATCTAGCTTCCTTTTGGCTGCTTTCAGGGTTGGATCTCTTTTGCCTTTGGGCTGTTATCATCTACTATGAGAGCAGGAATTTTGCCCTGGTCAGTGTCACTTGTAGGCTGAAAAGCCATGGTCTCCTGTGCAGGTCTCTGGTATGGGAAGATGACTGGAGAAGAGATATTTTCATGGCCTCGTTGAAAGAGATGGACAAAGGCAACCCCGTGAGGCTTGTCCTGACTGTCAATGGACAGGTAAAAGAATTGATACTCTCCTCTCTTCCTGTCCAGGAAGCCCCAGAACCTCCTCTCCCTGCTCTCCTTTTTCTTCTCTGCTACTCCAAGAGTAGAGTAGTTGTAGAGGTGACAAACATGGATCTGTTAATGCACGTCTGTGCTGAGCCTGAAACCTCTGCGATGCTTCAGGCCTATCCTCTGAACACAGTTTTACCAGAACACCTTGTGTGTCTCAGGAGACAGGCAGCAGACAGCTGTTCACTTCCAGTTCCACTCTTTCCTAAGTCTTTGGTATTTACATAGTTGTTTTACCTTGAGCTGAAGCCAGTGGATTTTCCTTTTACTTGTTTGTTTTGTTGGTGTGGGAGATGAAAGACAGGTTATTCCATTGCAGGGAATTTGTCCCTTGCAAGACATGTTTTTGCTCATCCTTTTTGTGGATGGAGGCGAGCATACTTACGTCCTTTTCTTCTGTCACTCTTTCTGCTGCAGCTGCTCCGAGGTGTCTCCAGCAGTACACCTGCTCATCCCTTCCATGTACCAGAGACCACCCAGTCACCAGTGCTCCCAGCAGATGATAGGCCCCTTGGCCAGGACCTGGAGGATCCTACTGGGGTATGTGTATTTTGGACCTGCCTTCTTATTTCACCTTTTTCTTAGTATCTTCTCCCTCACTAGCAGCCATTCAGTTAGTGTTTAACTGAAACATTTCCTGCCATTTTTTCAGTGGAGACATGGCTAAACAAGTTCTGGAGCCAAAGTTTCTCTTGTGCTGAAGAAAGATATATTCTCAATTGAAATAGTTTTTGAAAGGTTGAATTTAGTAGTCCTTGGTGGGATGATCAATCAGCCCATTCATTCCTAGTACAGATAGCTTTTTTGCCTTTCCATATTCTAGCTGTGCCCAGCAGTCTGAAAGCTGACCACAGCCACAGCAGCAGATAGCTGCATTGCTCAGCATCTGTTTGGCAGCTAATACTGTTGGCATGTTGGCCCTTAAAACTCAGTGGGAGGATAAGCCTGAAAACAGTTACCACATCTCTGGCCTAGTAAGATGCAATTCATAGTAGCCTCAGTTATCTTTCTTGAGAGCTGATTTGACTGGGACTCATGTCACAGGTTAAGAGTCAGAGCTCAGAGGTGGCTGCCAGAGCGTCCAGGCCTGTGAAGGACATCCAGCCGCCACTGAGGACCCTGGTGGTACCCTGTGCCTTGAAGTCACCAGCTGGCAAGGTGGAATTCAGTGAGGCCTGGAGGAAGAGTCCTGACCAAGGACCACCAAGAGTCCGCTCCAAAAAGCCCAGGAAAGTTTTGTTTGAACCCACAGCATCCGAGAGAGATCTCAATGAAGAAGGTAACTCTGGTAGCTTTCAGTTTTGTTTTACAGGTCTTGTCTGAAGGATCTCTCAGTGCTGCTGAGCTGCACCTTCCTAGTCCATCTCTCTATATACCTCCAAGGCATGATGGGCTTGTATGTTTGGCTTTGAAATACTGAGAATGCTCTTCATTCCTGGATCAGCTGCTTGATGATCAATCTTTGCTTGTTGGGAAAAGGCCAGAAGTAGAACATGGGATATTCTTAGAGCCAACACTTTGTACTGTGACATAATGCCTGTCTTTTTATACAAGCGAGAGTGTTTTATAAATGAAGGCAAATATCGTTAACCTCTTTTTAAAAAAGTAAATTGAGGCACAAGAAAGTTACCTACTGTGATGCATTAATCTGTTTGCACCCCTACTAACTGTGTACCACTTGGTCCATAGAACACATTGGTTATTATTACAGTATAGAGAATATGAAAAGGAATATATATATAATTAGTATAATTGTACTGACTTGGGAGTAGTGAGAAGGTAAATGCCAAGGGGCTTGGAAACAAAATCTTAGGCTTCTGGAGTGAGAATTCCAAGTCATGTCCAGAGTGTGACCAAGTTTATATGTAAAAGTTTGGCAATAACTTAGTGGTCCCCATAAGAAATTATTTATTGGGACTTGGCTTGCTTGTCATAAAGGCAAATACAGCTCCATCATAAAGTGGTTTCTGCTGCAGGCAGTGTGAGAAGGGGGAAACATACTTCTATCGGGGGGTAAAATGCAATGGTGACAGCACTTGGCAATCAAAGGAAGTGTGCCCTGCTCTTATATATCTTCTGCATTTCTTCTGATGAGACTTAGTTCATGATTCTTGGTCTTGCACCTTGTTTGTTGCAGTGAGGTAGCTTTGTGCTTGAGGTTGGAAGAAGGAAGGTCAAAGGGCTCTTATACATTGGAGCTGAGCACTTTCCACAGTATGTCTGCTGGCTCCTTTATGGGGCCATCTCTGTGTTCCCTCTGCAGATCTGGCGGTGAAGGAGCTGCAAGGTGAGGATTTGGTTCCTAGACCCTGGTTTGTCTTTTCAGTCACTCTGTGATGATGTTCCTTCCCTTCAACGTCAGAAGCCTCTCATGCTTCAGCCTGTATCTCCCCAGTGATCAAGAATAACAAGTAGGTTGTGTGTATATACTGTTCCTCTTTGTGCAATTGCCATCAGTACAGGTGCTTCCAGTACTGTCAGGCTCTCAAATATGTTTCTTTAGTGCCTCTGAATCTCAGGCACACCTCTGACTATGTAGCTCTTTGAGGAAAAAAGGTAAGATATGAAACAAACTTTAATTAAAAAGTATTTTTTTAGCTTGCTCAGCCAACTGCAGGGGCCTGGGAGGAGAAAGGAGGAAGAACAGAGCACCACAAGGAATACTTCTGGAAACAGCTCCAGGCTTTTGATTGTTCTATCTTAGACACTGACAAGCTGTCCTTGGGTAGCCCTCCCTCACAAGGAGTAGCGCAGGGTGGGTAGCACAACTGGGAAATCACTTCTGGAGATGGGGTAGTAAATGGAGGACATTCAAGCCTGTCTGAAGTGGCAGCCTGAATGCATCCTACATGAAGCTATGCCTTGCTCCTGAGGTCTCTCTGAGTAAAGCAATTATTCCCCAGAGCCAACTGAAAATATTCCTCAGGAAGGTAAGTCTTTTTCCCCTGCAGAGGGAAGGGACCAGGGGCCCTTGCCTTAACATTTCCCCCGCTCTGAGCATTCAGGTGGCTTTTGTTCTTTGGTGGCTTCCCTGTTCTTTCCAGCAGGGAAGGAAACTGAGGGTGTCTTGTCTGACTGCTCACAAGCCTGTGCTCTTCCCTCCCCAGGCAGTCCCAGCCCTCGGTGGTGCCATGCCATGTGCCTCAGTGACCTGGGGACAGCTGTTCTCATTGGTGGAGAAGGTGTCAATCAACAGTCCTGCAGGGATGCACTCTGGAAGCTGGAAATTGGTGGGGACTTCAGGGCTGTCAAAGGCAATGGGGACAGTGGGATTCGAGGATAGCTCATGCAGATGGGAGGGGGTACTTGGGCATCTGTGCATATGGAGGGGACAGCAAAGGCATCACATCTAGCATGTCACCAGGCTGAGGTGACAGCATAGAGTGCTTTGCGAGGCTCTGGGATTGTACTTGAGAGCCCTCTAGGAGCTAAGGTGCAAGTTCTGGAAAGAGTTGGGGGAATTTTAAGGGGTAAAAGCAACAGTGCAGTTAGCAATCTGTGTGTGGTGACTGGGGAGGTGTGAGATGCAATTCCAGTGCCTTGGTCACTGGTCTTCTCTTTCACTATGCTATTCCCCCTCATTCCTTACAGAAACAATTCTGTATGAGCTCCCTCTAGCCCTGAATCAAAGGAAAGGAGGAGACAAAGGGAGCAAGGTTTTGAGTAAAGATTTTATGGCATGTTCTTTAAATCTAGAGAAATCAAGAACATTTTTGAGCTCCCACACCATGTGTCCAATGTTGTTCCCACAGACAGTGATTTATGGCTTCCAGTGGGTTTCCAGCCACAAAATGCCATGCCATCATGCTTGCATGGTCACACAGCTACCTATGACCCTGACACCAAGCGTATCTACATCTTTGGTGGCATAAGGGAGGACAAAGACTACAGCAGCATCTACATTCTGGACACAGTCACCTGGAAATGGCTCCCTGTGGCTGTGAGTACTGCATCTCTTCCAAGACTAAAGTGCACAAGGGGTGGCAGGTTCTGCCTGAATGTGGCAGTCAATGTGCCCATGTCCTTAGTCCAGTAGTTTTGGTTCACTGTTGCTGCAGGTTGTCTGAGATGCCTAGTTGGGTTTGACAAGTATTAGGAGGCTGTGTTGAAAAGCCACATGCTGAACAGAAACCTGGAGCCTTGCCTACAATGAATGAAATTATGTGAAAAAATGCTTGCTGCAGAGGACTGTTTCTGACCAAGCCCAAGGGCGGGAGCAAGCAGCAGAGCGAAGTGGCTTCTCATTTTATATGATGCCATTGAGAGCAGCACCAGATTCTGAGGTGAAGAGCTGGTCTTCTCAAATCAGGGACTGCTGAGAGCACAGCAGAATTCTGAGCCCTGTCAGCATGGCTTTATCTGTCTCTTTCCTGGCTAAAGCATAAAATGGCTTTTACAGAGTAAACCTGGATGAGATCTTTCTGTTCCCTGACATTTTCTGGGGAACATGTGGGAGGTTGACTTCCTTTTCTTATCAGAGCATTCTTGTGGTGTAGAGCACGCAAAGAATATACTGTCTGCCTGTGCAGCAAAGATCTGACTGGGGAGTCAATAAAGTGAAAATTGAGACTTGTCAAACTCACTGCGTGATGTGGGCCCCTTTCCTATGGGTCATGCAGCAAATAATGCACTTCTGTAACAACTATATATTGAACTTTTTCTAGGCTAAAGGGAGGATACCAGTGCTCACCTACCACAGTGCAACTATCTACCACAAGGAGCTCTTTGTTTTTGGAGGAACTTTCCCCAGAAAGGCATCGCTGGCAGTTGCACCCGGCAGCAATGTGCTCTATGTCTTCAATCCAGAGCATGAAATTTGGTATCAGCCCATTTCAGAAGGGGAGAAGCCTATGCCTAGGCTTGGGTGAGAGTGCTCTAATTCCACCTATCCAAAATAGTGCAGGAAACCTCTGCTCACCTTTCCTCCCACACCAGTGTGATTTTGTAAATATTAGGCGCTTGTTCTCCACCATTTACTCCTTAAGATAGGGCTGTGTTTAGAGCAATGTGACTCCGTACCTCCTGTTGGGATCCTGATGGGATTCCGTCCCTGGGCTGCAGTGGCTGTGGGTAGAGGCAGGTGTAGACAGAAGCTATGGTAGCTGAGTAGAAGAGACCAAGGCTAAAATGGAAGTTTTAGGAACTTGCTGAAGATGTTTTATTCATTTGCTTTCTCTTTGCCCAGGCATTCAGCCACTCTATTGAAAAACAAGCTGCTGATTTTTGGGGGTCGGAGGACCTCTCTCTACCTCAGTGACATGCACATTCTGGATCTGGGTAAGAAAGTCTGTGCAATTTGGCTGCCTTGGGAAGGTCTGTTCGAAGACAGGGACTTGGGACTGAGGTGTGCTTAATGGGAAAATAGCAACATTATACAAACACCTGACTATGCAATGGAGATGGAAAACTATAGGTTAGAAAACCACCCTTTCTGGGGCAATAAGAGAGGGGATGAAGAAAAAACAATGGCTTTTTTGGATGAAGCTGGGTAATAGAGAAGGCAGGTTGTTGATGTAGCAGAGTATGTAAGTTTTTTTGTCTAGTTAGGAGGCTGAGGTTTTTGGACATTTCACCTGCCTTTTCTCTGGCTGCCAGGTTTCATGGAATACACACCAGTCCCTCTTATTGCAGGACAGCCTTCTGCACGTTGGTAAGATTCTGTTGCAGACTCAGGAGCTGTCTTCTTCTGTCATTTCTCTTTGAAGCCAGATTTGAACAGTGCTTGTGATCAGACCCAGGTGCTTATCTCTGTCCCACTAGTCAAAATACAGTGGATCTTTGCTGTGGGGCCAGGAATTCTTGTGCTGTCTTTGTTGGTGCCCGTATGGTGTGGGGGGATATTCCTTAGTCTCCCTGGAAATCTGCCTTTCAGGCTAGGGAATATTTTCTGCCATATGCTACTAAAGTGTATTGCCTGCTGTTTGGTCTTCATAGTGCCTGGAGAGGTACTGTGCCACACAGAGGAAGAAACTCCTGTACCAAGACTGTGCTGTTCCTAAAGGGACAGAATTGCTCACTAGAACAATGATCTAAATTGGTGGAAAGCCCAGCTAGCCTGCTATCTCGCCCCACAGAGCAAAGCATAGGCATTTTGATAGCTCCTTCGGAGATAATGAGTTGCTCTTCAGGCCTGATCATGGCCTGGTCTGCAGAGGCAGACAAACATCTTTTAGGGCTATTCTGCAAGTCAGGGCAGAGAGAAGCAGCAGTCAACTTTCTTCCTGCAG
Source organism: Vireo altiloquus (assembly GCA_013396875.1). NCBI lineage: Eukaryota > Metazoa > Chordata > Aves > Passeriformes > Vireonidae > Vireo > Vireo altiloquus. The sequence goes on from VZRF01011436.1 coordinate 46,125, forward strand.
CTTAAGCCCCCAGCCTCCAGATTGAGTCTGCCCATCGCTGCCCATTTCTGGCTGAGGTTTTATTGTAGTCACATTTGACTTTGCTTTGGTAACAGTTTTCATGCAGCTCTGGCTGTGTCAGATCAGAAGGTTCTGATCAGTGGAGGCTGCAATGCCAAAGGAGCCTTGCATGATGCCTTTGTTTTCCACCTGGGTAAGTGACTCTCCTGCCCTGTTTTAAACACCTAGTCTAGTCCATTTGTCTCATCCCCCGCACTAAGAATGGGCTTGTCAGTACTGATAGCCCCTTTCTATTTCAGATACTCTCTCATGGAGCACAGTGATCCACCATGACCTCTGCTCTGTTCCTCGAGCTGGCCACACATTGCTTGACCTGACTCCTGCCCACTTGATGGATATGGACAAGGAGAACAAAGAAGAGCAAAACCTACACACGGTGCTGGTCTTTGGGGGCTCCAACTGTGCTGGGACCTTTTATAATGGCACAGTCAAGATCCAGCTAGACCTAGGATAATGCATGATACTCAGAATGAGCCTGAACAGCAAGGCTCTTCACCAGCCTAAATATAGATACAGATGGCAATAAATTAGTCCAAGCAACATGGCAGTCCAGGTATCTGTATGCAGGTGAATGCCACCTTGGTACAAGAGATTGTGGGTTTGTAGAGTCTGAAGGCCATGGGTATTGTTCTCTTAGGGTACCTGATATACAGTATCTAGGCTCAGGTGCCAAAGCATTCTGTGGGATATGAGCTGAGTCTGCACAAGAACACAGACACAAGGTTACGGGTTCCCTTCTTGCCCTACAGGTTTTAAGCTGGAATTCCCAGGGTGCTTTCAGCCTTGAGGGTGATTCAGTTACTTGGTTTCATTTGGGATGAGTGGAATGGGATCTACTCCTGCTATTTGGAAAGTTCTCACAGTAAAAGTACAGGCATGATTCTGATTTGGAGGGATTCTGGGGTGGGATTCCCTTGGACAACAGTCTGCAGCTAAAGACTAGGAAAACACCTACAGCTGTATCTGAAGATGGGAAAAGAAGAGAACATAATTTTCAGCGTTGGGGAGAGAGATGGTTGTGCCTTGCTGTCTATGGCACAATCACCTAACTTTGCTCTAGGCAGACCTTTTATAAATTCTGTGTGACTTTTCTTGTTATTGCAAAGGGTGACAGAGCTGCTGACTTGGCTCCTTCAAGACCCCAACAAGGGTTAAGCTATCTTCCATCAGAGATTAGATCTTATTTTTTATATCCATGAAACTGATGACTGTGCTGTGGCTCTGAGTCAGCTGCAAGGATAAGCACACTGTGTACACTGATTCCCTGATGTTATTTCTGTAGATGATAGAAAGAAGTAGCCTCTGTGGGAAATACAGAATTGGCTCAATGCCTCACAGTTGTTTGTGGCCACATTCCCCAACCCAAAGCCATACAGAGGGAACTTCTGATCATTATGGATACTTCTGCTTTAATCTGCTTCATGGAGATAGACTAGATATAAAAAACTAGTAGCTGCAGATGTTCCAGCATAGGCATAGCTCCAGTAACTCATCCATGCTATTTCCAGGTCCTCTGTCCTTCTTCCCATCCAGGTGAAAGGGGACAATAGTACTAGGGATCCCTGCTGGCACTGAAGTCCTACTCAAACTGTAGGTGTTGTCTTCTTTATCACACCAGTTTTCTAGATTTAATGAGTAGAAAGGCTTCAAGCTCGCAGCTCTGCAGGAGTATCTGGCTGCCGGGAAGGGTGGCTTATTTTGAAGGCCTCTAACTCCAAGAGAGCTTTATTTATTCTGGTTATTGTGGGATATGGACTCATGTCCACTTTGAATCTGAAAAAGGAAAGAATTTGTGAAGTACTATGAGTTGGAGAGCCACTGCAACAGTGAGCAGAAGTGCAGAGCAGTGTGATAGGCCTGCCTAGTGTGAGAGAATCTCACAGGCATTTATACTAACAGAAAAGGTTCATCCTTGTAGGTTTAAAAACAAATGCTAGAAAGATTATCTGGAGAGGTCGTAAAGTCTCCTCCTCTAGAGTTACTCAAAACCCAGCTGGATGCAATCCTGTGCCTTCTCTAGCAGGGAAATTAGACTGGATGCCCTCCAGAATTCCCTTCCAAGCCCAATGATTCTGTGGTTGTGTGATCTTCACCAGGCTTTTAATGTAACGTGCAGCACAAGCTAAGAAGACACTACTTTTCCTGGGAATCATGCAGCCACTACTTGTATGGGTTTAAGGCTAAACAAATAAAGTCTGATTAATCTTTTCCTCCTGTGTGCAGTGTAAGAATAGAGCAAACAGGGCAGAGAATGTGGAGTGTGGGCAACCTCAGCTTTTCTAAGGACATAGATCAGGCCATAGATTTCCCCAGAGGCCTCTAAGAAGAGACCGCAGCTCCTTATTTCCAAAAGAGTATTTATGAAACAGGAAAATTCATGGAGAGAAGCAACATAAGTGGATAGGGCAGGCAGAAGGGATATTTTCTAACTGGCACAAGGAACAGCAGAAGGTAAGCTCTGACAGCCCAGCATACAAGTAGGTGTGTTGAAGAACACCTCAAGCTTAGCTCTAATTACCTTTCAGCATTGGCAACTTGAGGCACTAAACATAGATCAGCTATGGAAACCTGCAAATATAGCAGAGAAAAGGGATTAGAGCAACTCAGAGCCTGTCCCATCACACTTACTAGTGGTGGCAGGCTTTGAGACCAGGACAGAAAATATTTTATCAGCCAGTACAGAGGAGTTGTCATGATGATCTAATTCTTTAATTCAGCATTACTAATACAGCAACAGTACAAATAAAAGAACTTCATAGCAGTCACTACTAGAAGCCATCAGCTTTTAGGGAGCTTTATATGTACCAGCTGATCATTATGACCTCAAGGACACTGTGCTTCTATGGCAACTGCCTCTGAGCAAACAGGTCTGCGGGCAAGCTGCAGAGGGAGGTGATGGATGGAGCGGGGGTGTTTGCATGGCTGGGAAAAGATAAGTAAATTTTGCTTGTTTGCACTGCAGGAGCATCGAGCAGGTCCTGCCAGTGTCAAGACTTTATATGTGATAGGGCCTCTGCACACAGGCTCAGAGACTTGCAGTCTGAAAGGAAGACTCAAGGACAGTGTTGCTGGCTGCCTATCTGCACAGATAGAGGCAGCTTGCCCCTACCCTGCTCCCAAGGTGCCCTTGGGTGCCTCTTAGAGCACATGTTATTCTCCAGCCTTAGATCTCCTAAGTAGCCTTTGCCTACAAAGGGCTCCATAAGGTTGCTACTAGACAATCCTCTGCATCCCAGGATATTTCAAGAGCTTTCCTTTGTTCTGAGACTTTTACAGGAAAGATCTTTTGCCTGGCAGCAGAACTAATAAATGGAAGAGGCCTGAGCTGCGCCTAGTTTGGTAAGGGTCAGAACAGCTTTTATGTGAGCTTTGTGAAATCTGTCCATATTAAAAATGGATGATTAGAGCAGAGAAATAGTTGGTTAGAGGTTCCACAGAATAAAGTTAAGAACTGAATATATGTTTCTTGAGCCAAGCTTTGCCCCAAGTCCAAATCCTGTGAGGATGAAATGTATCATCTTTTTCCACATCCTCTAATACCAGCCAGATCCTAGATACAGCTGCATAATCTGGCCAGCAGCAGGTTATAGGCAGAGACAAGTAAACATCTCCATAACTCTCTGCCAGTCAGTAAAGGCCTAAGTGGATCCATGCAGCTGTTTTTTGTTACGGTGAAGGCACTGCATGTAACTCTAGACACTGGATGGGGTTGTGCTCTTGTCTCCTCAACTAAATTTCTTTCCTATTTTAGGGGAACATACTGGGGTTTTCAGTTCTGCAATGGCACACAGGGTTCTCTCAGATACTTACGTCATCCCCCACACAGTAGCAGCCAGCAGTGTGCTTCAGAATCTGCTCCAGCGCTGTCAAGAGAGGTGGTACACTGGAGTGAGGCATTGGAAACTCAATTGAAAGGGACAACAAGCACTTTCTAGACTGGGAATTATGAAAAAGGGCATCTTAACCCTGAGCAGAGTATGAAAAAGGAGTAATTTGGGACAGAAATTAGAAGAAACAGAAATCTTAGTATAGTTATAGGAGTCTTTTAGGACTGAAAAAGTCCTTCAGCTTTTTCGGACCCAGAGGGATTTCAGCTGCTTCAGAAAATGCACCTGAAATACTATGAGGATAATGTAGAAATATGTGATTGGGGATGGGAAAAATACACAGGTTCAGTCAGTTTGTGTCTGTCAGAAGTGAAGGTGGGCCTGTCATTGCAGCACATGGGGGAGAGGGTTTTGAGGAAACAAAAAGCACTATTTCTCTCAAAGAGGCAAAGAAATTCTCTGCTACTTGCTAGACTCTGTGGGAGTTTGCCATTAGATGTCTGATTACAATTATATATATGTGTGTGTTGAACTCTGGAAGTGCTGTGAGCCCTCATGCTTCAGAATGAATCAACTGCTGCAGTGTGCAGGATGACCCCAGGCTTCCTCTCTTCCATGTGCAGCAGTGGCAGTGTTCTGTGACCATCTTTCTTCTGAGGTCCTGGGGAACTACCAGTCCTGGACAAGGGACTCTGGGCAGGAAGAGCATTGTTTCTGCCAGCAAGGCAGGATTGTAGCACACCAGCCTAGGATGATCTGTGGTTCTACTTGAAAAGGCAAGTAGAATGCCAGTAGTGCAGCATTTTGTAAGGTCAGCCAAAATGGTGATCATTTTGTATGTGGGATGTACCTTGAAATCCAGATGTGATACAGTTCTGAGCCCATTCCATTTTATTCTCCCCCATTTGTTTCAGGACACTCAGGTTCTGTGAAGGCAAAGCAATCTCTAGGTTAGATGACTACTGCTGGCTGGATCTTGCCCACTGTGTCATCCAGAGGAGGAGAGGGTAGATGAGGAGTTGCCAAGGCTGAATCCCTGACCTCACCTTCACCAAATCATGCACCCTACTGTATCTTTCTCTTGGCACTACCCTTCTGTAACAGCTGCCAGGGTATCCCTTTGCCTCTTCCCTTTGGGTTGCTCAATTCTCTTCTTCCTAAAATGTCCTAGACCGAGCAGTAAAACCATATGGATTCAGCTCTTTCTGGAAAGAACACTGGGGTGCTATAGGATTTGCTGTGTTGTTGCCATTGCAGAAGTTAAGCAGATTTTATCTGCTAGCACACCAGTCTGAAGTTCTGCCACCCAGTTGGCTGGCAACAATTTAAAGAGGCAGAGCATTTCAGAGACAGAAATCCTTTCTGATTTTTCTCATTTGCATGGATCTGACAAGGCAGTACCTGGAGTGGTTGAATGCCAGAGGCAATGTGATCAGCGATCATTCTCACTTGGGCTCTCTTCTTTGGATCTTGGGGCAGGAGCCTGGGGTTAGGATGTGTCTCTTCCAGGTAATTAATTATAGCTAGCTGTAATGAACAAAGAGATAATGAGAGGTTATTGGAGAGCCAAGGAAAACTTCACATCCTGAACACCTGGGAAAGGGGAGCTGATCCAAGAGAATACAACAGCTTTTGAATGCAGTTTGTTACCAATTCAAGGAACAGAATAACCCCTCTGATTGTGACCTTGTTGAGATTTGGTCCAGGTGTAATTTGAGGCAAACCATGAAACAGCCATCGAAGTTAAACTACAAACTGCTCAGTGAAAGGTGGAGTTATGAACCAAAGTGGAATTGAACTTAAATCCTTGACAGTAGTTTCCCATCAGGGACTATATGCTATTTCTATTCCCAGGTGGGATCATAAATGCCATCTCTTTTCCAAGGTATAGATGAGAGCTCTGGGGAAAAAGACGGGGCAAAGCCATCCCGTCTAGATTGGGCATCAGGCTGGAGTGAAAGGTTAACAGGGATGTGGCTGATAACTCACCGACTGGGAAAGGGTGATGCCATCAATTTTCAAGGCTGGGACTTGCTGCATTGGATTCAGTGCCTTGAATTCAGCAGAAAACTGTGGAAATAAACCTGAGATTATTTTACAGCAATAAGAAATTCTTCTTCCTTGTTTTCTTCTCGCAGAACCCTGTTACCAAATTTTTTTTTCTACTTCTTTTTTCTCTCTGCCTTAATACTAATCTTTAGAGTAAATTATGCTGTACTATTAGCCTACAGCAAGCTCTCACTGGGGCTCAGGGATCACTGCACCCAGGGCCAGCCTGCCTTATCTCTTGACAAAGCATCACTGCAATGCCCAGAATGGGTAGTACTGCATCAGTGTCACCATTACTGTCCTAGTTCTCCAACTCTGCCTTAGCCCATACCAGCCCATTGAGCTGGTGGTACTATGAGGTGCACAACTCCCTCCTATGAACCCTCAAGTAAGGTCTCAGTGAAGATCTCTTTAGGCAACCCACCTCTTCCTTTTGCCAGGCCTTCTGCAGTATCGTTTAGCATCCTTTGGACACCCCCTACCCCTGCCTCCATGCACTTTCTGGTGCTAATTGAATGAGGTTGAGTGTTTAAAGTGCAGTGCAGCTCCTCTGAAGTCTGCTCCAGATAGATTCAGCTATATCATGGTAAGCAAGAGCAAAAGATCTCCAGCCTTATGGATTCAGTCACAAATGTTTGAGGGAGGAAAGAGCCTCTAGTCTCCTGCAGTCATATTCTCCTTCTGTCTCACATGCCAGGGAATACTGCCTGAAAGCAGCTATTAATTACAGAGAAGTGGTGAGGAATTCAATAATTTTGCCTGTGAACTTTCTAGTGCTAATTCCAAGTCTCCTAATGTTCCCCAACTTTAGTACCCTTGGGGAGAGCAGTGGTATCTTTATCCTTACCTGCTGTCCTCCATCCTTAATGAGGTTCACTGGGACCAAGTCATAGGAAATTCCTTTCAGAGCCAGTGCTAGAGAGAGCAGAGTGTACAGCTTCAGACAGGTACACTGGGACCAGTTTCATTGGTAATGGGCTCAGGGAAATGTTAGCATCTACATTTGAAAAAGACCCTATCCCTCAAGGAGGGTGGCCCAAGTGCCCTGAGAAGACAGTGCTCTGGCAAATGAAGGACCGAAGTACTAAAGATCAGTCCTGGCAAAACCACTGTATTGTTCACAATAAGCTCTGCAGCTCTTTGCAGTACAGCCCTTCCTGATTCAGCTTATAGAGGGCAGGGGGCCATGTGCTCACCTGGAAAACCTTTCTGTCTCAGTACAAGTAGGGACCATTCCCAGCCCTGCTTAGCTCTCAAGACCTGGGCAGGCCAGAGTCTAAGGCAGTACCATGAAGCCCTCTTATCTATTCCCCTCTATTCCAACTGCCCCAGGTAAGCAGCAGTGTTCCCCTCCCTTCCTGTGGGGAGATGCATCATTGTTCCAGGTTCATGTTTGCTGACCTCTCTGTTAATAAGTGATTGATTAACTGGGTTAGTGAAGGGCAAGATACTGCAGTACTGAGACAAAAAAAAGGAAATCAACACTGAATCTTACCGATTCGCACTCTCCAAGAACAGGAACTTCGGAAATAGCTGTAAAGTATTGGCTGAGAAGAGAAAGATGAAAGGGTTATATGCTGGGAACACCAGAATATTGTATGTAAGGAGAAGAATGCATGAGCAGAAGGCATTTCAGGAATTCTAAGATGGGGAGAGATGTTGGAGGAGAGAGGGCTCCTTTCTGAAAATAACTGTTCCTGATTTTGGGCATACAGGTAGCATCACTCTCATAATAGCCTTCTGGTTATTCAGTTGCACCTGATGCTTCCAGCAGTGCACAAGTGACATTGAAATTATTCCCTATAAAGATTCCTTCTTATTCCCTATCTAATATCTAATTTCTATCCCATCTTAGATTTCTGAAACAATTTCCGCACTAACTGTGCCAAGCACCTGTACTGCGTATTTGCATGGCATGAAATAGGTTTTCCAACGATGCAGAGAAAAGCCAGATCTCTTTCCAAATAAGAAGAGCTTCTGCTGTTTGAGATGAAAGCCTTGAAGACAGACAATTCATCTCTACCTGAACTGTAACACTGAGGCAGCTTTCTCAGACACTTCCACCCTGTCCAAACTCTCACCTTTTCAGATGCCATGGTAAGTGTGTGCAGTCGTCTCCACGAAATAAAAAACACCTCTGTGTTTTCCCTTTTAACTCAGCTGGAATGGGGGAAGGCTTCTCTCCCAAAACTTATCAGGAAAGGACTATGCCCCCCAGTCTGTGCCCAGGACACAAAAGCCAGCCAGTCAGATTCAATCCTGAGTCACTGCAGTCACCCTCTCCCAGCCCTGATGTCAAAACCATTAACAGGAATTAAGCTTGGAAGCACATTAGGGAACCATTCTTATTTCCGCAGCTTTTCATCCAGAAACAAGTAAGAAATCTAGAGAGCCTCCCAGGCTGTCACTAGTCCTGGAGAACAAAACAGGAAAACCAAAGCTGAATGCAGAATTTCCGTTTCACTAGGGAATGACTGTTAGCTCCTGGAATGAGCTGCCTTTGCAGGGAGATTCCTTAGTGTGCTGCTGTAGCCCTCCTCCCACCACTACGGGCCAGTGCAGGGGATTTTCTACATTGCAGATGTGGGAGAAGCTGCTATTCTGCTCCCAGACCAACTTTGTGCAAAATAAAAAGATTGCTTTTTTATGCATCATGGTCTTTTCTTTCCATACAAGAGATTGGTAGTCATGTATGCCTCTAAATAAACCTGTAATCATGTCTCTCCTTGCTTACACAGATGGATCTCTCTGTGTCTCTACCCTTCCAAAATGCATAAAGTTTTTTCCAGAGGCTGGCAGCAAGACAAAAGAAAGCAGGGATATGCCCAATGATAGTCTGTCAATAGAAAACCAGAGAGACGCTGAGGATCTCTGTGCTCTGGTCCTCTTTGTAAACTTGATGCTTCTCTTACAGTTTAGATTGGTTCAAATAACTTTAAACAAGGTATGGCTTTGACTAAATGATTTGGATTTACTGGAAAATTACTTATAAGTGAGAGAAAGGTGAGGACAGTACTGGTAACACTTAAATGGACAAAGTATTTACTGATTTTCTTAAATTCTCTGCTCCTGGGATCAGGGCATTAGAAGTATCAGCTATGTATGTCTAGCCTGCTGAGTTGCAGGGAAAGAAACAGAAACTATGGCTTCAAAAGAGAAACGTAGAGCATTCATGAGATACTGTTTTTACTAGCTTTTCCTGAGGACCTTGCTAATGATTTTTTTGGCTCAGAAATTCATGTCCTTCACCACATCTGTTTTGGACTCTGGCCTCTCAGTTGGCAGAGACATTTCTCCTGATCCTCTCTGCAGTTCTTTTTTGGTTTTACAGCCTATGCTATCATTTGGAATAAACCGTGCTAAGCTAATTGCCTTGCTCTATAATTTCAAGGCCCTGGGGGATTTCACCAAAAAGAGCATGGAAACCAATCTATTGATCAGCTGGGAACTGTCTCCAGAGGCTGAGGGCCTGGAGCGATCTCTTGAGTTCATGCTGTTTTGCTCCCAGCAGCAGGGCAGATCACAGGCAAAAATAATCAGCTAAGTAAAGACTAGAGACTGCAGAAATGTTTTGTTCTCAGTAGGCAGGTCCCAGAGTGATACTCTATCTTCCTCAGAGGAAATGCTGAGCATAGGCCAGGGAAGTATCAGGAAAGAACTTCCTGCATTTACAATCCTGTTGGATAAAATCCCCAATACCTGCAGTTTAGACTGGCTGGAGCTGGGATGATAGCAGGAGGACAGCATTTGCTTGATGTCTACTGAGATTTCTGGTTTGGTTCTCTTTTCATTTCTGGCAATCAGAGAGGAAAGTCTGGGCTTAAATACCAGTCCAGAGTAAAAACTTGGGAAATGCATTTCACTGTTGTGAAAGATGGAAGAAACACCCCAAACTCTGTGTGTTGACCTCTCAGGTTTCCTGTCTTCTTCAGTATGGTCTCCTCTGGATACCACCTCTTTCCAGGCGATATACGGGATGCACTTGGAAAGGCCAAATCTCTCACCTTTCCTGAGACCCATCAAGCCCAGCAGCCTGCACACATACACTGCTCCTTGAAGGGTGGCGTAGGGGACACCTCGGTGTCTGAAAGGCACTACCTGGACTCTGCCGGGCTCAAATGTAAAGCAGAAATAACAGATTTGCTCCTAAATTCTCAGTATCTCTGCAGCAGGACTTGGTGTGAACAGTGCACGCGAATAAAATATGCTTAGTAAGCACCACCGCTAAAAGCATTAGCAGACTAAAGTATTTTATTTAGCATGGGATTTAATTCCTTGCTTTGCACTGCGACAGAGACACAGTTGCAGACCGGGGCAGCAGAGGCGCTGTGCGCGGGGCTGCAGTTCTCCCGGGAACCGCCATCCTGGCCTTCCCGGGGTGCCGGGGCACCAGAAGCCGATCGTGGCCGCGATCCCTGTCAGCCGCCACGGCCGGCGACAGGGCCGAATCGAGCGAGGCCCGCGCAGGCTGAAGAAGGAGACCGCCGCCCCAAGCCCCGCTCCCTCCGGCTGCGGCGCCGCCATCTCTCCCCGCTCCCCTCCCGCCCCGCGGGGAGAGCACGGAGCGGGCACCGCGTACCTTGGCGGCGGCAGCGCTCATCGCCGTCCCGGCCTCCGCTCAGGGCTCGGCGGCTGCCCGGCACCGCCTCGCCGGGACTGCATTCCCCGGCGTGCCCTGCGCGCCGCCTCGCGCTCNCGCCGCCCCGCCCGCCGCCACCCGCCCGGCCGCGCTGGCCCTCGTCACCCTCCTCAGCTTCGCCTCCCGCTTCCACCGCCTGCGGGACCCGCCGCACGTCTGGTACGGGCCGGGCCGGGGCGTGCGCCCGTCCGACCGGGGACTGCCCGAGCCCCGGGGTGCGGGCGGGTGCGTGTCTCCCTCCTCCCGGCCACAGCGGCCGGGACCGCGCCCTGACTCCTGGCCCGCTCCCCTTGCCTGGCCTTGCCCGGCGTGGGACCCTGTTTATCCCAGTCAGGTGGAGGGACGGGACCATGGCAGTGAGGGCCACAAGGCAGCTCTGCGCTCTCAGGCCGGCCCGGCCCGGGTCCCGCGCCGCTCCCCTCTGCTCTCGGGACAGAGAGGGCACCGGGGAGGTGGCTTTGGGGATTTGTGTGCAGCAGACTGACTTCTTAACCTCGCTAAAGTCAATATGGAATCAAAAGCGCAAACCAGAGGTTTTGGAGTGATAATATCAAACTGCTTTAAAAAGGCACCTTTCCTAGAATGACTGTAATGCTCTCCATGATTTCCCACTGAGTATAACGCATTATCTCATATGGAATGTATGGCAGTAACCTACTATACTATAAAAAGCATGAGTAAAAACACATTCCTAGATTTTTTTTTTTTCTTTTACTGTTTTCAGCATTATAGCAGATTGGTTGTTGTGATTTGTGTTTTGTTGGTGTGTTTTTTGCAGTTGGGATGAAACTCATTTTGGGAAGATGGGAAGTTATTACATTAATCGGACCTTCTTCTTTGATGTCCATCCTCCTTTGGGGAAGGTAAACTGCATTTCTGTTACATGTTTTCGAAGCCACAGGAGTGTCCCAGTAAAAGTCTGCTTCTGCCTTCTGACCAAAGGATGTGAACAACAAAGTCTTTCCTAACTGTTGTTGACATCATAGAATTTGCATTCCGTGTCCAGGGCCTCAACTTGCAACCTTTTGTCTAAAACCAAACAATATTGCATGTTGGGTTTTTGAAAAGCTTGATGTGAAGAAATCAAGGAGGGCATATGTAATAATAGAAGCCTACATTTTAAAGGAAGCAAACAGTTCCTGATAACTTGTGAGCAAATGAGATGCCTACCACAAAGGACCCTGAGAGCACTGATTTCCTGTTGTGTATATGAAATTGTTTTAGCAACAGTGTGTAGTGTGAAGGTCTATCCTCCTGCCTCGTCAAGGTTATCTTCCTTTCAGACTAAGTCTCCTGAAACTAAAGGGATAGGGAGCTATGGGAGACTCTACAGAATTCACTCTGCTCAGTTCCACACTTGGTATTTTTCTTGAGCTTGCAGTCATCCTTATAGACTGTAGCCAAAATAATTCTGATTTAGTCATTAGACAAAATGCAATATGTATGTATATAATTGCTGTAAATGAACTCTTTTTTGGATGATGTGTCTGAATTATTTGTCCTCTGGATCAATGTGGCTTCTATAAAATTCTTACATGCTGCTAGCTTGGACACTTTTTCGTCCAGTGTGATTTTCCTGACCAGTTTTTTTCACCTTACCTTTTTAGATGCTGATTGGACTTGCTGGCTACCTTAGTGGATATGATGGTACATTTCCTTTCCAAAAGCCAGGGGATCGATATGAGCAGCACAACTACATAGGGATGAGAGGGGTAAGGCTCTGCAGGCTAGTGTCAAGCTGGTGAGCTTTCCTGTGCCTTTCAATACAGTGTTATATCTTAAGAACAGCTCTTCTTGATCAGTTCACAGGTCTGTTTAGCCTTGTGCCTTGTCTTTAAGCTCCTTTGAAAAGTGTTAATGGTTCTATTGTGAATAAGTCTTAATGTCTGGCTGTGAGAATCCAGGTAAGAAATTGAGGTGAAAATTGAGGCCAACTCTTCCTGCTAATTAGTGAGACTATACTGCTGCGTGGGGTAGATATCTTGCCTATTCTGCAAAGCAAACATTGCTAAGTTTGAGCTTCTCTCACTCCATTGTGCCTGTCTAATCTACTGGGGAACCAAGGATATCAAAAAGCCAGGATCATCCACTGGCACCTGCAGTTCGCCACCACCAGTGACACTGGGCTGAGTATGCTGATAGAGCCTGGGACAGCAGAGCAGAATTCAGTTGTATCCTATTTGAAACCCTGGTTGTACTGCTAGTTTGGAAGACCAAGAGCCATATAACTGACAGCAGATAAGTCAAAAGGAGAAACAGTGACCAATTGCTATTACCTAGAAAGAAAACTGAAAACTGAGAAGGCGTGTTTTCTTAGTTTAATTTCCAGAGGTTCATGGTTTTAGATTTCTCTGAGCCAAAGGTGGGAGAGGTGCTGGAACCAGACATAAAAGAGACTAAATTCTACTGTGGTCTTACTTTCTTTTGTTTTGATTTCTGCTCTTTCTCCTCCAACTTGGTCTTATTTATGTAGGAGGGGGGAATCTGATCTGATAAAGATATAAGGTGCAGGTGTATTTTGTTCTTAGAGTCCTCAATCAGTATCTTGTTATAAAAAAGTTGTGTGTAGTGGATGTGTAGTGCATCTGCTTGACACATCCTTTTATGAATATCTGTTGTGGTCTAGCAAGAGTGTGACTGACTTGTTACTGACACCTCTACAGAACAGAGCAAGGCTCTCTCCTCTGAGCAGTGTCTTTGTTCAGGTGGCTTTTGTCCGACATTGTTTGTGACTCAGTCCAGCTGCTGCAACACCTCCTGTTGTTGTAGGTATGGAAGGTGAAGGAAAGGAAAGGGTGTGAGCTCTTGTTCATGCGTGGGGTTATAACTTCTCCCATGATCTTTTCCTGCAGTTTTGTGCATTCCTTGGCTCCTGCCTGGTTCCCTTTGCCTACCTCACAGTGTTGGAACTGTCAAAGTCACTGCCAGCAGCCTTACTCACAGCTTTCATACTTATTTTTGGTAGGTGTTTCTGCTATAGCAAAATTGACTATCTTAACTGTTCAGATAATTTGATTTCTCGTTTATCATGTGTTATCTAACATGGGGATATTTGAGTTAATGAGAGACTTTCTGAACAGCAAAGTAGTTCCACTTTTTCTATGTATGTGTGTATGAGGCTTTTTAATTGGTAGTCCCCTTGAGAACTTTACAGTCTTGTTTAGTTCATAGGTACTTCTGTTATTTGCATAACCACAGTATTGGATTAGATTTCACCCTAATTTTAAAAATTTTTATAAGGTGAATGGTCAGGAATGATTTTGCCCACTAATGAAATTGATGTTTCCCATAGGAATTATAGAGATATTTAACAGCCACTGCATTACTTTAGAAGAGTTCACAGTAAGAAATTAATAAAGTTCCTTGTTGAATTGAGCCGAGTGGAGAAATTGACCTTGGGAGTTACCCACATAGGAGTTTTGTGAGGACACACAGGTATTGAAGCATGGAGACTTAAAATATCAAAGCCATATTAATTTTTTATAGGTACCATCTGAGAGATGATTTGTCCTCTGGCATCCTCCGGCACCGTGGTGGTGCCTTAGGTAGATCGTTTGTGGTCGTAGTCCTCTCCATCTGAATATGTTACCAGCACTTTCCATGTGGTGTTTCACAGATACTGCTGTACTGCCTGGTTTTAATTGGTGGGGTTTTTGGTTTTTTTTTGTTTTTTTTCTTCTTTCTTTGTTACCCAGGTAGAAGTTGAAATGTTGTGATCTCCTTCTGTTTCTAAAATTTCCCTCCTTTTATTTTTGTCTTGACTGCACTGAGGAAGCTGAATTCCCACAATCTTAGATTCTCTTTGGAACTACAAGTCTATTTCACATTGCTGTGTCTCTTTGCAGATACAGGCTGTATTACTTTGTCCCAATATATTCTGCTGGATCCCATTCTAATGTTCTTTCTCATGGGAGCTGTTCTGAGTATGGTGAAATGTAACAACTGTGCAGACAGGTAAGATACAGATGATAATTTTGTTAAACAATAGGTGTTCAACTTTCACACAGTTAAAGAAATGTCTGCCGTTGGTGATGTGTGAATGGCTGAAATGAGATTATTTCAGGAAATTTGAAGGTGAAAATGACTGTTGGTAGGGGAGAGAAATTTTTACTATGAGGGTGTGTGTACTTAGGGAGAAAGTATTGTGACTGGGGTACACCAGGAGAAAATACTAAATAGATTACTTTAGCATGAAAAAAAATGTCAGCAGAAATAGTTTATGCAGTTTATGGAACTGCAAATCTGGAAGAAGAAGGTTAAAGCTTTTTAAAACTTGACAGGGAAGAAAGCTAATAAAGGACACTGTGGGTCAGAGAGGGAGGAATGAAGGATGGTTGTAGCATATTCAAGGCCTTGGTCCTTAATGGCAAAATTATTGTTATCTTGAACCAGTTACTTTGTTTCCAGGCTGGAGAAACACGTCTTATCTGTGACTGTAAGCACCTATAAAAATCCTGCTGTCTGAGGTAAATCATGTAATTTGTTTGATTTAGAAAAATTGCTACAAAAACTTAGAGGGAAGTATAGCCAGGATGATCCCAAATAAAGTAGTCAAGTTGCTAAGGATATTTGCTACAGACCCATCCAGAGAGGGTGGTGATTTATAGGTACTGGGATATGTCAAAGGGCTTCTTTGTGGCTGGGCTGCACAGTTTTCTTGAAATGCATCTGGAGTTCAAAGACATAAAACTCGAAATTCTGTGTTATGTATGAGCAGTTTTTATTTCTTGAAACATTCAAGAACTGATCATATCAATCTTACTGTGTCTATAGTTCATGGGACTGAAATGCAGCCTGCAGCATCATGTACTGCTATCCAAGGCCATCCTTATCTACAGCACGTTCCCCAGAGAGTGCAAGCAATTAATTATGGGGCAGTGCTTGATCAGCTCTATGTGCCTTGACCTGAATTTATTGTTCATATCTTAAAACTAATCCTGTTGTCAAAGTAGTTGATATTTTGCAAATTAAAATCCATCTCCAGCTATTGTGTTGCTTAACAGGTCATGGGGATTTTGTCTAGTCAAAATAAAAGCGTCAAGGTATTAGGAATCAGTAGGAAAAAGGTTTTAAATTCTGCTGTCATTTTTTTTCATCTTTCTTCTGTGGTTCAATTTTATGTCAGTTTATAATTTGTTTACTTTTCCTGGAGCTTTTGTTTGTGTTTTGGATAGGTGTTTTCCCCTAAGGCTTTCTTGCTTTAGTAGGGGTGGCTGCTCTTTTTTTCTTCCCCATGTCCCTAACTTTCTGAGAGAAGTAAGTTTGCACTTTATGGACCAAAATTCTTGTTTCTGTTCTCAGAACTTCCATGTAGTCAGACTTTCTTCACACTAGTATTTTAGCTTATACCTGGTGTCTATATTTTCATCCTTGAATGGGAGATCTAGGGTTGCCCTGACTTAAATGTACCTGAAGCCTGTATCAAGGCTTCACAAGCCTGTATCTGAAACCAGTATCCTTGCATGATTCTAAACGACATGAAAAACTTCTTTTTCCACTCCTTATGGGCTCCTGAGAAGATGGACTGTAATTTTGTGGAGTAACTGATTTGTTATTTATTTTTGTGACTTTAGGCTGCCCATTCATGTAGCCATAATTTTATTTACTGACTTGCTCTACTGGTCCTACAGGCCATTTTCGACTTCCTGGTGGTTCTGGCTGAGTCTGACTGGTGTGAACCTTGCTGGAGCAATGGGGGTAAAATTTGTTGGCCTTTTTGTAGTCCTTTTGGTTGGCCTGAACACAATCTATGACCTGTGGGACTTGCTGGGGAACCTCAGCCTGTCACTGGTGAGTTTCGAAGACTTTACTTTTAAGGGTTTCTTTGTTTCGTTTGCTTTGTAATTCTCCTAGTCTCTGACAACCCTACAGGTACCCAAACAGAGATACTCTGTCTGTAGCAAAGAGGGGCATCTGATGTGGGTGATGGAAAAACAGAGGCTAAGGTTATAATGAAAAAACTATTGCCAGAGTTTTGAAAAAAACAAGACACACTTACCTTAGCAGGACATAATGGTATACCCGCACAGCAGAAAGATTGTTACTTTTTCCTGAGGAAACTGTTACCATTCCAGTTGAATGAATTTTCAGTCTAAGTGAAAAATGCTCCTTGGGAATGGCTTTAAAGTGCCCCAAAGCAAGATGCTGTTCAACACTGTTACATGACCTTCCAAGGAGTATGTGCTACCTGGCAGACAGGCATGTCATGCAGCACTTAGTTTGCATAAGGAGCATGAGCTCAAGCCCTGCTTTGTCAGAGTAAGGGGGCATGGGCTACATAGCAGGTGCATGCAGAGCATCACGAGTCATAGAAATGCTCTGCAACTTGCAGTATCCATACCCAGTCCAGACGAAGAAAGCAGCCATAGCCTGCTTGATTTCACACACATTTAGTTCTTCTAAGCCCTAAAAAATTTGCTTGTGAGTGTGAGTGTCCTGGTCTAATATATTGCATTTCCTGTTTGTGGACTGTGAAATCTGCTATTTGCAGAAATACCTTGATGTGCCATTTGCTGTCTTGCAGCTGGCAGGAAGACAAAATCTTCAGTCACATCTTTTAAAAGGTGTTCAGTTCTCCTCTTGTCTCAGCCTCTTCTGAAGCTTGAAAACTTTATTTCTTTTGTTTACTGTTTTTGTCTTGTTTGTCTTATAAACAACATTATAAGACATGGGGGCGTGGGGGGACTTTTTCTGTTCCTGCTGTGTGATTTGTTTTCTTTGATTAATATGAATCAATATGGGCTGCAAAGATTCAGTGTTCCAGAGAAACACTTCTTGAGCGAAGTCAGTTAATTGCATTTGAAATAGAACAAATCCATCATGTCTATGCTTTCTGTCAGCAGACGGCTGCACAGTGATTTCATTTGTGTTGCTGGCAGCAAAGGCAGCAAACCCCTGACTGTTAGAATATGTAAAGAAATTTATTCCAGAAGGTAGATACTTTCTGAATAGCTATTTGGCAACCTTGGTGCTTGAGGAGAGGGGGAAAAAAAGGTGAAGATTAATCTCCTGAAAGCCTGAATAACTCATCTCTGCATTTGTTAGGAAGCTACTTATACATGCAATTTTTTGGGGACTAAATTGATTTCTGGAATTCTCAGCTTGTGTTGGTCCACTATTCTGGTTTTCTCACTGCTGTCTTTCACATGGACTTTCTTTTTTCTTGACTATGCATTGAAGTCTTTAGTTAAAGAAAATCTTGTCATGAAAATTGAAGCATGTTGAGGCCTTTTTAAGTAGGGAACTGGAGGTTAGTTCATATGCCTCTCTACTGCCTATATTTGGTCATGTACCATCAATCAGCATTGTTCCAAGAGTCCAGTGGTTATTAAGTATTCTGCTGAAATACTTGAGCTGAACAGCTCTTTCCTTTGTTGACTTGAGTGCATTTTGCAATGTGTTCAGCTTTTTCCATTACTTCTGAATTAATTGATTCTGGTATTAAGGAATGGAGAATGATTAGCTTAACGATTATATGATAGGTATCGTGTTTAAAAAAATATGGAGAATAGCAAGTGCATCTGCTTTCATCCACTTTGAAGTTAGTGTGGGCATTTAGCATACAGTTTTTGCTATTTTTTTTCTTCTTCCACAGCTATTTATTTTCCACTCTCTATTTTACATTATTTACTCTACTACCAGCAGTGTCAGTGGGATGTGAAAATGTAATAGCTTCTTGGGCATCTGTTTGCAAACCACATTTTCAATTGGTTGAAATAAAATATTTTGATTTCCTGTTGAGACAGCTGAAGAACAGGTTTTGCTGCTGACTTTTCTGTAGCTTATGGCCGAGCAGCACTAGAAGTTGCAGTGTGAGAGAGCATTCTTGCTAATCAAGGTGATTTCTGTGAGTGAAACTTATCTAGGTCCCCAAGAAGTCCTGATTACGTTCCCATTTGCATAGACTTATTGGGGGAACAAATTTTCATTTGCCCTCTTGCTTAGCTTTGGTAGTTACTGTTTTGGAAGCCATCTCTTTGCTGGGATTTTGGATCAAGATTTGTACCACTGATAAACGAGTTAACGTCCTTGCTCTCAAAGTGTTTTCAATGGGAGCTGCCGAACCTTCTTTGCCAAAGTTAGGGATGCTCAGCAGTTCAGAACACTAAACTCTCCTATTGCCTGTTTTTGTCCTTTTTCTTATGACCTTAAAATTTCAAGGTACCATAGCTCCAGCTTTTGGAGATACACAGCAAGGTCTGCCTCAGCTTTTACCTCTCTCTGGGCCTTTCTGAGGTAATCCTGCAGCCTGGTGAGCTTTCATGCATGGGAAGCTCCAGCTGTAGAACTGCTGCTCAAGTCTTGTGAAATAAGGAGTGAAGTTGTTCCTGCAGCTGCACTGTTTGATCCAGGCTGTGTTTGTTACAGGTCATGTTTGGGAAGCATTTACTGGCTCGTGTACTCTGCCTCATCGTGCTCCCGCTTGCCCTCTACACGGCTATGTTTGCTGTTCATTTTGCAGTGTTAAATAGAAGGTATTTTACAATGTTTTCTCCTGGAGAAGAATTAATTGTCTTTTTGAATTAAAGGCTGTTGGTTGTATAGTCCTCCACTTTCAGTGTCAGAAGCACAGCCACAAGCTGTGTTTGTTTAATTCCCTTACCCAACTCTCTGGCCAAGCTGGCAGTGAAATTGAATTTGAGCTTGAGACTTTCTGAAATGCCAAGCAAGTAACCTAACCAAACTTTCTGTCTCATTTTTTTTCCTCCTTTCTCTCTGGGACCTGAAAATGTATCAACTCCATTCTTTGTCTTTTTATAATATATAAAAAAAAAAGTAATTGCATTCCTGAAAAATGGCTGTAATTAAAAAAGTCTGAGTGTGCCTGAAGGGAGGGCTCTTTTCTGAATGCCTGCAACCAAGGGATGCTTTTTACAAGGAAAGAGCTAGTAAAATGGCCAAGTAATATTTTCCATATGCCAGCATTAAAAAAATGAGGTGAATAAGCATTTCACTGTAGAAAAAGAACAGAAAAAGAAATCTGTTATTTTTCAGTTAAAGTCAACTTGTCTTACCACTAACCTCTTAGCAGAAATAAGACTACAGGAGCCACAGAGAAAGACTTTGTTATGTCTGTCCTGACAGCGGGTCAGTTTATTTGTTGTAAGAACACCTCCAAAGACAGTTCTGGTGCTTTGTGCAGTGCCAGCATGTACATTTTTGTGACCTCAAGCCCTTATGTCTCTGGAAAATTTCCTGCAAGACTATCTGCTGTGATTATATACATTAGAGAAGTGTGCCTCTAAGGGAACTGCACCCACTCTTCTTCTTCTGATGCTCAGTCTGGTTTTATAATTTTTCTTCTGTAAAAACAACTTGGTAATGCATGGCAGAGGTTTGTGTGCATGTTCAGTAAGACTTCGAATTGTCACATTCTTTGCTCTCTTTTGTAGTGGTCCTGGGGATGGTTTCTTCAGTTCAGCATTTCAGTCCCAGCTGATTGGGAACAATCTTCATAATGTCTCCATTCCAGAGCGTGAGTGTCCACATGAATAAAGCACTCTGAATGTTGTCAGTGTACGTGAGAACTTAAATAAAAATGGTGTCTCCCATGACTCAGTGCAGGGCAGTGTGGATTTTGCCTTCCACGGTCGAGGTCAGATCTATGCTGTTTCTCTGTGCAGCTTTATGTATTGACAGAAAGAAAAAGGCTGAAAATACCACTATGTTCAGTGCATGGTCACTAGCTGTTTCATCATATTCTGTCTAGAGGGAAAGATGCCATTTTGAGGGATTTGACTCATGTGCATGCATTTTGTTATTCTTTGGTTCTATATTGCTTGAGACAACAAAATGTTTGTCCTGTTCACCTTAGATTTGTAGATGTTGAGATATGGGATTTGTTTCCAAAATATGTGTAAATGGAAACTATCAACTTGCGTGACACAGTGTGCCACTGGTCCAGCCATTTGAATAGCCGTTGGTATTCAGAATGGATCTGAACTGAGCGAAAAGAAGGCTCTGTGGTTGTTCCCTAATCCTCAGGTTGGCTAGAGACTACTGAGCCTTTAATATGGTTTAGCTTTATGATTGATTCAGCTTTTTTCTGGCTGTTCCCTGCTCCAGAGCTGCCACTGGAAGAGCATCAGGTCACTTTTCCAAGGCTGAGTTCTCCCACTTGTGTTGGGGGTTTGGGAGGGAAGATGTCTTAAGCCAGGATATCAGCTGTGCTATCCAGTAGCTGAGCTTGCTTCCCTTCCCTCTTGTATTGCTGTAGGGGTCAGCAGTGTTTTAATTTGACTGTATGCTCTTAGGGAAAGCTATCTCAAAACTCTCATTATGAAATTACATACCAAAGGATGCCTTACCACTTCTGTTTATGCTAAAACTGGGTGGGAGAGTTTTAAGTGTTTCAGCCAAATGTTATGTAACAGTTTCACTGAATCTGTTATAGATGGGAGATAAGCTTGCAGTGAGCCCTGTGGAGTAATCTGTCAAACAGGAGAAAAACTTGCATCAAAACAGTGGAGGATGCATGCCTAATCGAGCACTGTAGACTAGCTGGGGGTGATACAGGAGAGCTGCCTTATGTCTTTTTTTCTCATTCTTTCTCATGCAGATTTGGCTTATGGGTCTGTGGTCACAATGAAGAACCTTCGAATGGCAGGGGGATACCTTCACTCCCACTGGCACCTGTACCCGGAGGGTGTTGGGGCTCGCCAGCAGCAGGTTGGTATGCTGTGGTGGTATGGCCTGTGGCTACAACCACTGACTGACTCCCTTTGCATTTGGCATTAGGAGTGAGGTGCTAGGAGTTATGTGTTTACTCAGCATCTGTTACCCTCTCAGTGCCACAGCTGTGCACTTGGCTTGGAACTCTGACTAAAAAGGAGGCTTGAAGAGAGCTTACCAAATTGCACCAGAGGGGTGACTCACTCTAACGAGGCTTTGCTGTAATAGCAAGAGCACTGTCCGTAAATGAAGTCCAGGAGGACTTCAGAATAGTCTTTCATAATGAAAGTTACCTCAAGGAAGGCTGTAAAACTTTGTTTAAAACAAGTACATTATCTTACAGGTTTTCTGGCTGTAGATTAAAAGCAAGGGAATAGAACTGCTGTGTATTGTTTTTACTCCAGCCACTGGCCTCTGTGACCTTACATGAATTCCTCTCCTTTGTGCCTTGCTTCATCTGTCACCAAAGAATTTGTAATGCTTTGCTCATTAAATTAGATACTGTACATTTCTAAGCTAGTGTAGCCATATGGAAACCATCTGAACTAAAGGCTTCTCATTAAATGATTAAGCAATAAGTGAAAGTAGAAATCAGAAATCATGTTACTATCTCTAATTAAGAAGTACAAACATTAAGTGGATTTCTTATTTTTGTCCATCATCATCAAGCTTCACAAATCTTTGCCACTTCTGCACTTCTACTGAGATGTTTCTCCGGCTTGATTATTAGTGTCTAAAAATTGTTCTGAGCTCCTTGAAAGAAAGTTGCCAGAGAAACACAAGTGTTTGGTTTTTAACTCCCTGCTGTCTCTGTAGTGAGAAGGAAGTTTTCAGAAGTGAAAACTTTGTCTCGATCTTTTTTTCCTGCTGCTTGTCACAGTCAGAATTTCTAATACTCTAGCATGACATTATTGTAGTATATGGAGATGTCATGCCAAATTGGCTCAAGCCCAGGCAAAGTTTGAGTGCAGATCATGCTTTATGACACTAAAAGCAGGGAAAGGCAATTTGGAGAGGACACTAATGAGAGTTTCTTGTGGAAAGGTGGAGATTTCCCCCATGTTCCCTGTCCTGGTGGTAGGACAACAGTAGGGTTCTAGGGTAGTTTCAGGGCTCCCCCTGGAGAAGGGAAGGGAATTTAGAACTTGGAAGAGGTTTAGAGAGGAAAAAGTGATTTCTCTCCTTCCACTTTTCCCTCCTCTCCTGATGGCTTGACCTCAAGGTATGAGGTTCTATCTCCAGCTCTCCCTTTTTCCCCACCCTCAGGCACTCCTCTGTGTTCTACCTTTCACCCACCCACTGGGCCATCTGCTCCCATCTTAGTGAGAGGCACAGGCGTGGCACTGGGCTAGGGTCCCACAGAGCAGGGCTTGCTGCTCTGTCAGAGTAGGGTGGATGAAGGGAGTACACTTCTCTGCTCTGGGGAGCAGCACCCTGGAATAAGATGGTCTCCCATGTCCATGGTAGCAGTAGATATAGTTACTCTGTGTGAGACTGAGCAGGCTGGCAAGGGTTAGCTGTGTAGCATGCGTGGCTGTAACAGGTGATCCCTGAATCCTTACCTTGCCTGGATCTTTTGGCAGATATTATGGTTGTCACAATCAGCTTGTTGTCATAAATCTCTACTGTCTCTAAATCTGTCTGTAAAACCAATGCTGCTTCCATCTCCTGGTTCAGGCAGTGGTCAGTGATTATTCAAGAGTTCTGGTCTGGATATCCTGTTGTAGAAGGAGCCTCTGAAATAGGGTGAGAGGAGGGCAGACTGTGTTTGGAGGCTGTTCTCCATGGTGCATGTGAGCTGCCATGAAGTGGAGTGCTTCTGAGTATGGGCTGTACACTGGCTGAGAGGTGTCATCTGGGTTAAGGAGTGGCCCATAACTGGTTTCCTAGGGGGCACTGTCAGAAAAGTAATCCCAGGATTTCTGTGTTGTTGGTGGATTCATTTGGGGCTTTGATTTGCTGGTGAATGTGTGACTGCTATCAACAACTTTTTTCTTGTTAAGTAAAATAATTAATCCTGTCATTTCAGGTCACTGCCTACTTACATAAAGATTTGAATAACTTGTGGATTATAAAGAAACATGATTCAGATACAGGTAACAAATACCAGTAAAGTGCCTTTTATAACTGCTGCTTCTGTTTTTCACATAAATATTCTGAGTTCTTTCCAGGACAGAGTATCCTTCATGGATATGAGGGGAAGAAGAGGAAGAACAAGGGGAAGCTGTCTCCATCTTGATTTACATTTTGTGCATCTACTGTGGTTTTGGTTCTTCTCCAGATTGTACAGCTGAAGTAAAAAAGCTTTTCTTAGCTGAAGATTGCATTGTTAATTTTTCAGCTGTGTAGGGCTGCACATAACAGCAGAGAGGAAATTAGTGTGAACTGAGTTAATATTTTTTGCAATCTGTTATTGTGGCTAAGAGTCTTGGGGAAGTTGGGTTCTGTTACAGTCTGGTACATTTTGTTTGACAGATTTTTGTAGATGATTGCTTGGGACAAGATAAGAGTACTGGATGTGATGATCTGTGGTTTGTACGGAAAGCTGTTGGTTTAGATTATGTAGTGTGTGTAGCTGAGGCATGCTTAATCTGGCAGTTTCCTTTTTTTTCACCTGATGCATGTGTTTATAAAAATTAACAAGAATTGTCTAAACAGCAAAAAATGTAAATAATGTAGATATGTAAGAAAAATTATAATCAGTGTTGCAAGAGTCATTTATAGTTCACATTCTTTGGAGTAGCTCTCAGTCTAGAGTCTAGAGCAATGTTTTACACCAGGCTTAGAGTCAAAACAATACTTTATTTTTCCTTTATTATCTGCTTGAGGCTCAAGCATCAGCAAGAAACTTTCTAAGACCCTGGTAAGTTTGTCAGTGCGTTGATATGATTAGTTCGTCTTCCTTCAGCA
This sequence comes from Vireo altiloquus, assembly GCA_013396875.1. Taxonomy (NCBI): domain Eukaryota; kingdom Metazoa; phylum Chordata; class Aves; order Passeriformes; family Vireonidae; genus Vireo; species Vireo altiloquus. The sequence goes on from VZRF01011436.1 coordinate 70,281, forward strand.
GATCTGTCTGACCCCTCAAGTCCTGTGGAGTTTGTGAGGCACGGAGATATTATTCGTCTGGAACATAAAGAGTAAGGATGATTTCTGGGATTCAAAGCGACTGTGTGATTGCATAGAATTGGTGGGAGACTTGTCCTGCTGGAGACTGTGGTTAGATGAGCACGGGCAGGCTGTGTGACAGAGGTATCTGTATATCTGAATTTCCAGTGTGAGGTTTGTAGAGTTTTTTTCTATGGATTATGTTTTGAAAAGTGTCTGTTAAATGAGAAACTGTTAAGATAACTGCACAACTTTATTGGAAATACCTACCTAAGCAGCATGGAGATTTGTTCAGTTGTGTGTGGTGTGGTAATCAGGGTAACTCTTCCAGAGAAGCAATTTCAGAAACCTCATTCTGTTGCCTGTCTCCATGCTGAATTTTCTAGGCAAATAGAGTATGGGGTTTTTTTGTCAGTGTACTGCAAGTATCCTGTTCCTGTATTCCTAGGCGGTACCCACTCACTGAAGTTCTCAAGAGCACTGAGATCATAGCACTTTGAATGAAAATGGAAACTGGTCCCTTCCCTTTCTGCAGGAAATACCTTAAGAGGAAGCAGGGGAACCCTAGTGACTTGATATTTAGTCTTTGCCTAGTCTAATGTCAGTGTGCCATAATGCTCTGTGTTTTAACAGCTTTGACTTCTTGACAGAACCTCTAAGCTGAGCCAGGAAGTCACATTGTGCTCTATTCAGTATGACAAATCATTGCTTGGGTTTCCAAAATGATTATAAGACTATTTTTCTTTAATTCTGAATTTGGGAGTTTACTATCAAATGTATGGTAATGGGAATGATGAAATCTTGACTAGGCAAAATGGGTTAAGTCCTGATGAGGTCTCTGGCATGGGAGTGAATCGGCGGTGCTGGGGAAGGATCTGGCCGGGCTGTGGAGCATCCCACGGGACAGAGGTGTCTGTGCAGATGTGGGGGGGCCACGGCAGTCCCAGCGGCTTTGGCAAGGACTGGCGGGCTATGGCCACGTTTCTCTGGTTGCCTCAGTTGGCAAACTCTGCCAGGGTGAGAGGCTCTTTGTCTGCACTGTGCTGGTGCTAAATGCTGGCTACTGATTTCCCCCTGAATGGTACAATCTTTTCCCTCAAAAACAAAACTGATAATCACAAAAGGTCAGGATCTTGCTTTTCTTCTTACAAGACAGGTCTCTTTGTCACACTTTTGCTGTTAATTAAAAAAAACAGAGCAAAACAAAATAAATCTATTTTCCTTTTAGAGGTGGTAGATTGTAGTTTGAGGGTTGGATTTATTGTTGCTGTCATCCCTTTCTGTCACTGCCCAGTGTGGCATAAGCTCAGACTCACATGCTGAAAAGTGACAGTTTTGCTCCATGTCCCCCATCCTGTTAAGACTGCATCCTGCTGTGCCCTCAGCTGGAATTCAGTGGTTAGAGTACTGGCAGATCTCTGAATGGCTCAAACCAATGTTCTTATCACAAATTGACAAGGTTTAAAGGTTTGACTTTTAATGTCATTTCAGAACTTCTAGAAATCTGCACAGTCACCAGCATGAGGCTCCCCTGACAAGGAAGCATTTTCAGGTCACTGGCTATGGAATAGTAAGTGAAGGCGAGATAAAACAAAATCTCCTTCTTCTGGGGAGAGTTCATATCATGTCAAGGGGATTTATTGTTGCTTTTTTTAGCATGTTAGCCAGGATGATAGATGGACATCTGCCATCCTGAAAGAAAAAACTGATGTAGTATGAAATGCCTTATCTCATATTTAAGGTCTATTTAATGTGGACACAGATAAAAAAATAATTTAAACTTTTACTGTCAGTCTAGCTTTGGCAGCGTTCAACTCCAGAAATGACAAACTGAGCAACCTTGAAGTTGCTCTGACAAGTATTATTTTATGTATTTGGTCTTGTCACATAAGCAAGTGTTTTTTGACAGAATGATGACAGAATTTTGAATCACAAAGATGAAATCTGCTTTGAGGGCTGAATTTCTAAATGCAAAGATCTGTTGCCTAAACCCCTTTTGTGAAGCAGCCAAGTTACCCCTGTTTATGCTGTAACTGAGCTACAGTCAAGAATGAATTGAAAGCAAACAAAATAAAGGTTGGCAAGATAGAGATGTATTTGTGAGTGATTGCTTATGTCTAGAATGATGTCTTCCTGATGGGGAATCTCTCCTGTGAAGTGTGAGTGAGGGTGGTCTGGGCTAGTTTGTTTAGCTTTGCCCCCAACAGAGTTTCAGGATTTCCTATTTGCAGTGCTTCAGTTCTGTATGTCTTCTAGTTTGGGCATTCTTTTGTTTATTTATTTTTTTTTGTCCTTTTTTTTCTCCAATGGTATGTCTGCGTGATAGAATGGAACAGGAGACTCCAATGACTTCTGGCGGATTGAAGTGGTAGGCAGAAAGACTGGGAAGCTCATCAAAGTCCTGCGGAGTCAGGTCCGGCTAACCCATGTGGCCACAGGGTGTATCTTGGGCTCTTCTGGAAAGACTCTGCCAAAATGGTAAATAGTTTGTAATCCCTATCCAAGGGGATGCAAGGCCTTAAGCTGACATGTTCCTTTACTCAGTGGTACTTTTAGACTAAGCATTAACCACGTTTCCTCAATTTCTTTAACAGAATAAAAATGTAACTTAGCAGGTGCTAAAAATAAGTCCAGAGGGGAAGATCTGGCTTAGGGTTATGCAGTCTGTTACAGTGAAGGTGTATGGCCCTGAAAAATAATATCCCTTACTGAGAGATCCAAGAGTGGCACGGACATAGATCTTGTCATCTGGTAAGGCCAGGAGGGGATGACAGACGTATTCTTAAAGTCCCATTTTATCCTTGGGGTTCACAAAAATCACTGGAAGCTGGGGCAGTTCATATTGTTCTGAACCATAATCTTCAAAATTGCTTTCTATTGATATTAATTTACCTTGTGATTAGAAAACCTTCTGCCATTTTTGTGTGCAGCATCTGAAGAGAGACAGTGGTTACAAGCTGCTATTAGCAGGGGTCAGGGTTTTATATGTCCTTGAATTACATATCTTCATCATTAAAATGAGGTGTATGCAGAGACATTCAGGCTAATGCAAAGCAAGCTGCCCTCTCTGTAAAGCTGCACCGTGTGGGTTGCTGACATGGATCCCGAAGCAGAGGCTGTGCAGTCATGTCATGTTGCTGCTGTTTCGAGAGCTGCCTCCCTTTCTGCTACTCTAGGTTTCCCTTCACTGTATTGTGGTAAAACCACATTCTCAGGAATCCTGTGGATGCTGAATCACAGTGGGAGCAGGCAACCTCTGTCAACTGCCTGACCGGGAGTGCAAATGCCACTTAGACATCACTGTAAAACTGGGCTCATGGGTAAATAATGTGTTCAGTTAAAAAAAAAAAAAAAAAAAAAAGCCAGTTTCCATCAAGAGCATTCAAAAGGCTGTAAATTGGGGTTTTTTCCCCACTAACAATTTACTATGTGAATGGAAGTTATTGCCACAAAATATTGATGGTAGTAAGACCTGAGGGGAAAAATACTTGTTAACTGCAAACAGAGATGGTTAGAATATATTGGATTTTTGTATTTTTTATATTTAAGAGGTAGTAATCACTGTCCTTCAGAGAGTTTAATGGTAATTATTTAAAGGATTAGTTAATTAGTGAAATTTGCTAAGTGGTGATTGATAGAAAATTCCTCATTAATCTGTCATGTTGCTGCCAGATTTGATGCACTTTCTCCCAAAGTCTTTGATGTGACCTACTAGACGTAGGGTGACAGACTAAAGAATAATTATTGGTATCCTCTAAGGTAATTGTTTTGTTTCTTTAATACAGTTGTTGTAGGTATGAATTGACTTAAATTGATGATGGTGATTTTCTTTGGAGGGACTATAAGGGTTGAATTGGAAGTAGTTTCTAGTTGGCAAGGTGCATAATTTTCAAAAATCCCACTGTTTATATATGGACCTAGAAGATTTTCTGTGAGAAAGTGAGAAATATGGTTCAACTGTTCTGTGGAATTTTGATGTCAACCGCCTTGCAGATCTGTTTTGGTTTCCGCATGGTTCTTATAGCATGTAAGATGAAACTGCTGAAGCAGTACGGAGAAGTATAAAGCTAAATGGGGAGAAACTAGACACGAAATGAAAATATTGAGTGTTCCTCTGGGCTGGTGGTAAACTGTTCTGCTGATCCTCAGGGGCTGGGAACAAGTGGAAGTCACCTGCACACCGTACCTGAAGGAGACACCCAATTCCCTCTGGAACTTTGAAGATCACATTAACCCTAAATGTAAGTAATTTATTTCCTTTTCCTTTGAGGGTGCATCTTGGCTTGCTGTTAAAGGAAAGGATGAGCTATCAGATAGCAGTAACTGGCATTCTGCATTTGAAATGTATGTGTTCTTTCCCAGCTTCAGTGCAAACTTGCTGAACTTGAGCCGGTACAGGGTTGTAGAGCCCTTTTCTATTTCACTGTTTGTACTGGAAGCTGGTTATAATGCTTGAAGTGTAGTAGAAGTATAAAGACTTTTTAAAGTATTCTGAGATTTTAATGTGTTAAAAAAGTGTGAAGCACTCCAGTACAGGCTGTTATTTCTAGCATTGCTTAATTGGGAATTGTTGTCATTGATATGAGCATGTGGTATATATTTCAGTGATTTTTTTGAAAAGCTAGGATCTGCTCTGTTCTGATGTATTTTTTTCCTTCTCTCGCTGGGGGTGTGCTAAATAATGACTTTGCAGTCATTAGTACCATCAAGAAATGAATAGTGTGTGACAGAGATCTGAGTTTGCCAGTAATGACGGTGGGCCTTGCAGCCTCATCCAGGAATTACACATTTCACAAGCTCATCTGGCTGAGGTTATTTAACACAATTTTCATCCCATGCATTTCAGGTGACTTGGCCTGAGTTCTGAGTTATTAAAACATTTACTGTTCTTCCTCCTGTGAAAGCAACTGTATGCAAACCAAAGGAGAGAAATCCTGAGCTGTTGACTTGGTATAATTTCCTCTTCTGTTGTAATGCATTTTACATTCCCACACTTATGGCTCATTTACAGATAAGCAGCAGCCTATGAAGAGTATGTCTCTAATTTCAGCCAGAAATACAAATCTATTTATTTCATGGACTTTTATCTATTTTGTATTGCTCCTGGAAGTAAAGGAGGAAATTTAGGAGTACAACAGTTATGAAATTCACTGGGGGATACTTTTGACTGCAAGCCACTGTGTTTAGAATATGAACAAATTGCATAGAGAATTAAAAGAGGTTCTGGAAGCAGATTTGTTGTAGGAGGAGAGAGTTTAGTTTATTATGAAAAAAGGAAATCAAAGTAAACCATAAAAACTTCTAATCTATTTTTCTCTCTTTTTTTGGAGTGCCCAATATCAGCCTGGATGTTTTGAAGCCTTCTTTTGCAGAAATTCTGCTAGAATCCCACATGGTTATGATCCGGGTAGGATATCATTGATTCTAAATGATAATTTTCTTCCTCCACTCTCTTGCATTCAAAAAGAAATAGCACTTTCTCAGAGATCTGGGTGATGACTGCAAGCTAGGGCAAAATTTACATGCCCGAGCAACCTACTTGAATTTATACTTAGAAAAAAAGATGGTCTTGGAGCTAAATCTTCCAAGTCCAAGTTTGGAAGCCTTAGGCTTAATGCTTGGCTCTGCTGTTGGTGTGATCTAGCTACAGCCTAATTATATAATGTTTTCTCTACCTCCCTGTAAGGCTTTAAAGTAAAATTAGTATTTGTGAGGCAGGAGGATATTACTGTGGTCAAAATCAGGAAAATCAGCTAAACAAGACACTTAGACGAGCAATAAGTGTTTGGATTGAAAATGGAAAACTTCTGCTTTTTTCAAGTTCATCAAGGAGCTGTGATTTCTGGGTTCCTTTTTATCTCTGAATATTTATATTTTTAAAAAGAGCAGATTTAATATTTGCAAGGCAAACTGCTCTTGCAGTCTTTTCCCGTGATTGTTCTTTGTACTCTTGGCCACAGCTCTTCTGCTTCCAGCTCCTCAATCCTTCCTCCAAAGAATGAGAAGTATATTGAGAAAAGAGTCTAGAGTTTTCTTTGCCACTGTTTGTGAAGCTCTTCTCAGATTTTAAAGAGAAAAAAAGTAGTCAAGTACATTATCGTTGGTACTTGTAAAGTATTACTGTAAAGTGTTTCCATGGCAATCAGTGATAACCCTGTCTCAGGTAAGGAAGCACCTGCATGAGTTTCCATGGGAATAATCTTTGAGGGTTATTTTTTCATAGTGGAGGGAAACCTGTCACATTAGTCTCTTAATGAAGAAAGGTCTTGCTTATGCAACATGTATCCTCAGTGGCAGAAAAGCTGGAGAAGATAAATGAGAGAATACTGCCTCTTATGCTACCCCAAACACATTTTCACTTGCGCAGTACTATTAAAACATTCATAGTCCTAATTGTGACCATTGTGGAAGATGATGTGTTTATGTAGGTCAAAAAAGAACTTTCACTCAGGAAGAGTACTGAAGTATGTTTGTGTACACAGACATTTCTGGGCAGACATTGCAGCATAACTGCCTGCTTATTTAAATTTTATGTTGACTTATCTGTAGGGAAACAGCGGCCTCAAACCAAAGGACAATGAAGTTACATCCAAACCTTGGCACTGGCCCATCAACTACCAGGTATATTGATCAATCCATCTTCCTTTCTATTTTCAAGTGCTTTTGCAGTGCCTTTTGAAGCACAACAGCTCGTAATTGCATTGAAGATGCTGTCAGCTTTCTTTTGTAGCACCTGAGATGCATGGATAGGAATTTGTCTCACCTTAGACACTGTGCAAAATGCAAACTGGACTGATGAATATCTGTTTTTCTCCTTCTGATCTCTTTCCTCAGGGACTGCGTTTTTCTGGTGTCAACGAGACGGATTATCGGGTTTATTTGCTTGGAAACCCGGTAAGTTGGAGTGGGAGGTTCCAAACTAATGTCTAGCAAATTTTAGCTTAGTCTTGCTTCTGCCAGTGACTATTTCTTTTCTTTCTCCTCCTTTTGGACTGTCTCTCTTATTGTACTCTTAATGTTTGCATGTCACGTGCGTATGTCCAGCATAAAGTCACAAATTTTTCCTTTTTCTCTTGTGTAGGTGATTTGGTGGCTAAATCTGATCACTCTTGGGTTATATCTTCTGATAACAGTTTGCACTGCAGTGGCTCTGAAGAGAGGTGTCCAGCTGACATCTGAACTCAAAGGTGAGGTCAGTCTTCCTTTTCATGAATGCCTTTTGCAGGCACCTTAAAAGTGTGTGAATGGCAGGACTTCTTGTGTCAAGGGTGGGAAACCACTGAGCTTGGATTATCAAGCAGTGCCCACAGGGGAAAGAGTGGGAACTTCATATCTGTAGTTTAATAGTGAACACCACAGATCTTCTACAAAAATAGTGCATAGCTACCTACATTGGCTGCAAGGGATACAGGCCAATTAATCAGTGTCCTGCTATCAAGCTCTATATATGCTCTGTACTCTGTAGTATGCACAGTGTTTTAAGACAAGAAATGTTTTCTGATATTTATGCAAAGCAAATGACAAATGCAAGAGGTAAAATTATCCTTTATTGTGTCCATTGCCAAGGTTATGGAGCTTTTTACAAGCCCTCATTAGTCATACTCTGGCCATTCCAGTTTACATCAGTGATTGCTTCATTTTGCAGATTTCCTCGTGGGAAGTCAATTTTAAAATGTGACAGGAAACTTCTCAATTATACAATAAGCTATTGGCTAAGCTTTATACAGACACTAGACCTCTTAGTCCCTTCCCCAGGCTCTGAAAGCTAGGCACCACTTCTTTCCAGGAAGGGCTGACAAAATGATCATCCGGATAGCTCTCATTGCAGAGACATTGAAAACCATCAGAAACCGGAATCATCTGATTAGTCTGATGCACATCCTGAGAAACTGCACATTCGGTCTTACCATAGAGCATGGTTAACCTCCTGCCATGCCTTGAGACTTACATCTTTATATATCTTTTCTGGTAACTGTCCTCCTGAAGAGTGCTTGTATATTTGTAAAGAATGCAGCTAGGATGTTGCAGAGACTTGAAGCAATTCCCGACCAATACATGACTTCCTGCAAAGGTCATTCCTGTTGAGTTTACTTGGTGTGTTAAGATTTGCAAATAGGAACTGTAGCTGAGTTTTTCTCTGCTGAAGTCTGGTTATTTGTGTTCCAGAACTGTCCAGAGTTGTGCTATGTGGTGGAGGGCAGATCACACTGGGCTGGCTCCTTCATTATCTCCCTTTTTTTATGATGGGACGAGTTCTCTACTTCCACCACTACTTTCCTGCCATGCTTTTTTCCAGCATGTTGACAGGTAAATAGTAGAGTCTTGGAGAAGACAAGGTAGGGAAAAAGGTGATATTCTGTTAAATTGAATGTTTTTCTGACTAAAAAATTTATTATTTTTATAGGCTTTATGTTTGCTTGTGCAAAGTGCTTGAAAGCATTGACATACTGAAAATGTTTTTCACAAAGCAGCTTGCAGTGCCAGTTTTTGGTTGGTTGGTTTTGGTGTTTTCATTTGGTTGGTTGGTTGTTTTTGGTTTTGTTCTTTGTGTTTTTGTTATCACCCTGTAGAGGCAGTCATGTCTAATGCTTAGGGCATTTAAATTTAGGGATAGAATTCCTAGTCTCTGCTATTTCGCTGTTCTTACATATTCTTGTATATAAATTACTTCCCTCTTTGTTTGCCAGCCCCACTTTTCTGTCATGTCTGTTTATAATTTGGCCTTGGTAGTTTTTCCTGTGATTTTGTACCAACTTCATTAGCATCTGGAGCCCATATCTCTTTTGCATTTATTCAAATGGAAAGGTAGGACAAAAAGAAACTTTGCTGATACAAAACAGTCTCTATGGTTCTGAAGGTTACCAAGGTAAATGAATTTAAAAATTGACATGGTCCTCTGGTGTTAATAGAATTTTGTCAGCCTAGTTTCTGAATGTAGCAGCTCTGTTCTTCTGAATTCTACCTTTTCCTTCCCCTAGGAGTCACCTGGGATGTACTACTGAAGATCTGTGCTGGGTTCTTGTCACCCAGCACAACAGCTAGAAAGGTATATGGAGGTGGGTTCATGGCCCTGGTTCTGCTTATCCTGTACAGGTGAGTGCTGAAAGTTGAACTTGCCATGAATGGAATGTGTGATGGTTGTCATCTCAATAGAAACTTTGCTGCGTGTTAATTATCCTTAGCCTTTCTTTCCTTTTCTCTTCTGCACTGAATTTGTCAGACACCCTCAAGCCCAATCCTAAACCCTCAAATTTGACTAGATTCAGCATCTGTGCCCCAGCAATACATTGTAGAACATCCTTCCATTGCAGGGAATCTTTCTTCTCCAAACCCATCCTTCAGTGGTTTGTGGTTCTAATCCCCATGATGGTGACATAATCCTCAAATACAGGCAAATTTTTCATTGTTGTAAGTTTTATCAGATTCTAAGAGAAAATACCACGTGTGATAAGACTGTGTATATTTGGTTCAGCAGAGATAAGAAGGTTCCCTGGTAGAGCTTAGAGCAGCCCAAGGAGAAAGGTCCCATAGGCTGCAAACTTCTTGAGACAGAAAACTGTGCTGTATTTGATGGGCATTTGGTTTCTTTCCACAGCTTCTACCTCTTCCATCCACTGTCCTATGGAATGATAGGACCCATGGCCTCTGACCCTAGCAGCCCCATGGCAGGGCTCCGGTGGATGGACTCCTGGGAGTTCTAGAGCAAAGGAAGCCTTGGAACAGCAGATCAGAAACATGAGATCTGCTGCCTGTCAGGCTGATTCTGGTGCTTTGATGACATGTCACTATAAAATGCCCTCTTTGGAGAACTCTGGGTATAGTAACCCTGTAGCTTTTGCATTTGTTTGCACTGCCTGCATTGGAAGATGCAGAAGATGAGAAGGTCCCCTTAAATTAAAAGACTTGTGTCCTGAATCCTTAGGTTATATTAATGGCTGCCTAAATGCCAATTCTTTGAATCAGTATATAGCAAACAGCAGTGGCATTCCAGCAGCCAGACCAGGACAAGTTGGAGGCTGTCTGCGGTTGCATGTACACTCCGTGTGTGTGTGTGTGTGTCTTCCTTCTTGTAATCTAAGCACCACTACAGTTTGAAGCACTATAGGACTTCTATCATGATTAACAACCTTTCTTATGGTGAGGTTTTTGAAAGCTTACTGTAAGTATCTGGGGACCTTCATTCTACCTGCCTTGGCTGTCTGAACATTTTTTTTGTTCCAACCCTGAATTTTAAAAAAATTTGTCTGAAAGGGTCTGTTTGAAATCTCCTGAGCCATCGTGCCTTGCCTGTCTCCCAGGCCCTCTGCAGAGATGGAAATTGTTTATCCCTATATACTGCCTTGCGTTCTGGTCACCTTTAGTCGTTTATACAACTCACCTAGCAGGCCTATTTCCAGAGCCAGACTGTTCCAGCTCAGCTCTTTGTAGCTTCTTTCCAGTTCTGTCTGAAGCTGTCAAAGGAATTACAGTGGAAATGGCAGGTGATTTATTTTCAGCCCCAGTATGCTGTGGAGACCAGCATGGGAGTGTACTAGAGACTGTAATGATAGCTTGGAAGTCTTACAGACAGCTGTCATTCAGCTTTTGTTCCCAGCTACTTCAGTGCCAGTGCCTGTGCTTTTAGAGGAAGGCTTCGTCACAATGAATGTGGCATCTGCAGAACTGGCTGCTGGTGCCAAAGTATCTGCTCAGTGTATTCCCATATTGAAAAAGTTCCTTCTGTGGATTGCTGAACATGAAATTACAAGGAAATGTGAGGCCCAGCCAAAATTGTCTGTGAAGTGTCAGGAGCCATTGGAAGTTGAATCTGCCCCTTCCAAGAAAGCAGAATTTGATTTAAACTGGTGCCTTTGTCCTGTGATAGGTCTACTGATGTCAATGTTCCTTTTATTCCATTTCCTACTCTTTGTCCAGTGTCAATTTCTTGTCACAGTTGAAGTCGCTACCTTGTAGCATCAAACATGAATGACACTTAGATCCCAGCTGTGTTCCTAGCTCAAGAAGTAATATTTGAAAAACTCTTCTTCAATGAACTCATGCCCTCCATTTCAGAGTTCTTGCTTTGCTTCACAGCCTCGCATCAAAATTACAGGTAGAGGAGAGCAGCAGGTGGGTGTGTCTGCCTTTAAAGATGGACTGTGCATTTATTTCTCTTACCAAATCTTGGGTTCCAATACCTTTCCTACCACACAGAAGGGCTGCATTAGCACAGTTGTTTGGACGGGAGAGAGGGGGATGGGGGGACTACTTGCTTTCATTCCTCTTTGGTGGAAATTCAAAGCATTGTTCAGTAAGGCAGCTGCTTGCTTTTGTAAGGCGCTGACTTGGTATGTCACATCTCTCCAGAAGCTAACTCCTATAGATACTAGCTCAGATGGGATGTCCTTTTGGTTCTAAAGGTTTTGAGTTGATCACCTGGTGCTTATACATGGTGGGAAGTCATTGCAATAATTAGCTGCTGGGTTTGATGATTCTTTTCCACTTGTTATTGCAGGAAGTGCTCCTGCCTGCATGAGCCAGGGTTTCACAGAGGTGATATATAGGCAAGAAGGATGTGGAGGAAGGCTGCAAACTTCTTCAGAACCTGCCAGATCTGACAGCAGCAGCAAATTGTTAACTATTGGCAATGTGGAAGGCAGGCAGTACAGTCCTGCCTTGTAGCAATGTGATCCAGCATCTTCTGCTCTTGGTGTGATTATTGACTTAATACATTGCTATCCTCAATATGAGCTTTTCCTAAGGTAGTCCCATTGTCATGGGGAGGATTTGCCAGAAGAGCTGGCAAAAGCCATGATTTAAAGTGCTGAGTTTTTTCCAGCACAATTATACACTTCCCCTTAGTATTAACAACAAAAAAAATCTAAGAAATTTGTAAGCATTTTGGAATTACAGTTTCTAACACTCTATTCATCAGATTAAACCTTGGGAATGCAAAAATTGAGTCAGTAACCCTGTTTTTTTCAGTTATTATGAAGGGGTCAGTTTTGTAGGAGTTGCCTGAGGAAGATGAACGAGTCTATTCCTTGGCTAGGGTCCCTCCATCCTTTATTATTAATAATCTTTTGGATGTGGATTGGCAGCTGAGTGCTGAAGGCAGCAAATATCATTCTCCTATCCCACCTTTCTATGCAGAAGTCCAGCTTCTATTTCGATACAGACAAAAAGTTTATTTTTCTTTAAGACTGTCACTTCAGAAATTCTCTTGAGAGCATTTGATTTGACATTGAGACTAATCTATTTCTTAAGTCTTTTGTGCTGGTAGGGGGTGGAGGCATATAGTGAAAAAGAAATCTAGGTATTCCACAAGGGGGAGCAACTTCCAGCAGAATTTTTATTTTTGATCTGGAGTTAAAAGTATTGCAAGTTCTACATTGAAGACTAGAAGCAGGCATTTCCTCTGCACCATCTGGACTCCAAGGGTTGGGTTTTCAAGTAAGTGTAAATTGATGTAGCTCTGTCTTCTTTCAGGAGAAAAATACAGAAAAATTATTCTAGTTAGAATTCGACTGCCAGTATTTTCTTCTTAAAACAAAACCTGTTAGGCTGTTGCTGAAACATAATAGTAACTGATATTTTGTGAGGTCAATAAAAACCAATAATTTGGATTCCCTTCCTGCCTGTGTCTTGAAATCTCTGAGTGGTACAGACATGAGGCAATGAGTGCAGGGCACTCTTTGCTTTCGGGATGGAATTTGGGCTGCTTCAGTTTAGTTTTTCCAGTTGTGCTTGTGGAATGAGTTCAGGTTCATTTTGAGAACTGCTCATTAGTCGTCTTCTCCAGTCATGTGGAACATAGCTGACGCTGCTTTCTGAGGCCAGAAGGTGCTGTTCTCTGGAGCAGCTGCCCTCTTTGAACCTTGCTTGACAGGGCTCCATTTATCACTGACAAAGTATTTCATCAAACTGTATCCATGGATTCAAATCACAAAAAGCTGCAGGCTGCCACGTTCCCTGCTTCAAATTCTTTTTTGTGTGTAAAGTCTGTTTTCAACTCTTGAGTCTCTGAAGGATAGATAGTGGGCCTCCAGGCTCATCTAGCTTTATCCTAGGCAATCCATCCATCTTAAAAGGTTTCTGTTAACAGTCGCTTCAGGACATCGATACGCACACATCTATTCCTGCAGCCGGGTCTGGCCTATTTCCAGGAACTGGACTACTCATGCTATGAGACACAGATGTGACTGTGAGGGGGATTTGAATGGAGATTTCTGTGCCAAGGTTGCCCTTGGTCCAGGTGGAGGACTTTGTGTCATCACTGTTTGCCATCATTGTTTGCAGCCCTGGGAGCCACCACCACTCTCTAGTCCGTATAGGGTTTTCTTTTTGCAACTTGATTCGAAAGGCTGATTGATGCACAAAGGGCGTTGACAGGATATGCTTTTTTTGTATCTTCCTCCTTTCTTCTGGTTCTTAAGTATGCCCAAGTACAGGACATGTCTTTGCTTCCCCCAATTTTTGGGCTATGCATCCATTTCATACAGGTGCCTGAACAAGGGGTAGGACAGGACATCTTGTGTAGCCTGGGTGGATGAATACCTGTCACGTGTACTGAGAGCAAAACCAGAACCTTGTTATGGAAAGGTAAACAAATGTGATTGTTCCCTCCTGTCCCTCCTGAATCCCTCAGAGAATTGTTTTTAAGGGACTTGAGAGCAAACTGGCTGTTAACATGGAAACACAAGGCATTTACCTGAAATTCTCTGTTGCCACACTGAGCAGCTTCCCTTTCATGCTGTGACTGAGTGACCCTCTGGGTTAGCACTGTGCACAAGCACTGTTTCCTCCTCTCAGGATCCTGCTGGCAATGTGAAAACTTCCTTAGTATGCCCTGTGTCTCTGCCAGCTGGGGAATGTAGGTAAGATTTCTTTTTTCCCCCTTTATGGCAAGTGACCCCATGACCCCACACATGGGAAAGTGTGTCATGAAAGCAAAAATGTATGGACTGTTAGCACAATGTAAGGCTCTTCCCTGCTGGGAAAGGAAGGCTGAGGATAAGAACACCACCTCCATAGAACACTCACTTGGGGGCAGTGCTGTGGGCTGCAAGCAGTCAAAACTGAAAACTGTCTTCTTTAAAGTACTAAGATCTTGATTGTGTGGTTAATTGCAAGTAGCTTCACTTTTTAAACTTTTTTATGCTTTTTACTTGAATGTCAAGGGCTATGGTTATCACAAATAATATCTGAGGTGGTGACATATTAGCATAAATACCACTCCTGCTGTATTTGTAATTAATTCTAAAACTTTGCCAGGTGAGCTTACTGTATTTTACAAGAAGCACTGTTTAGAGCCATCCTTGAAGAACTTGCCCCTGGCTAAGCAAGAGTTTGGAGCAACAATGAGAAGGGTTCTTTTCTAATTCTGTCCTATATCCTGAACCTTTCTTACTAATGCTGCCGGTGTGTGCCTGCATGCATCTGTCTGTGAACTGAATTCCTCTAACTACTGTGCAGTTACTGTACCATATGGTGTGGATGGGAGAATGTTCCCTTGAGCTATAAATGTGTTTTGTACAGGTGATAATGGAAAATTAGGTAGAATTTGGAATTTAATTTTGTAATAAATATCTCTTATTGGAAGCAGTCTCTGTGTCTAGATCTTGGGGTAGGTTTTTTTCCCCTTTCATCTCTTCCTCACATATGTGCTTGAAGTAACAACATGAACTTTAAAGGGACCCACTGGAGAATTTAATCTAGGATAGTAATGATATACCTCAGCTTTTAGCACACAAGTGTTGCTGGACTGCCATTCTAGGAAATCAGATTTTACTACAATCCCAGCAATGTGTTGGTAAGCACAACAAGAAGTGAAACTGGTACATTTGGACAAGAATAAAGTACTGTCATTGGAGCAGGTTTATTTCTCCCTATTAAAGATGTGGTAAATTGTCAAAATGTATAATATGTCAGTTTAATGGGTATTTCCATCAAGCTTCTGATAGGTTACCTATGCACACTTTATTTAACAGGTCAAGCACTTAATTCAGGAACCCCACATTTTCTGTAAGTCATATTCAGTCTGTAGTGTCCATAACACCAGACTGGTGCACAGTTTTGTACAAATGAGGCCCTTGCTGTGAACTAAATGTAAGAATCTGTAACAAAATTGGAACACTGAAAATCAGATTCTGGCTTTATATGAGGCTGTAGTGAGGGGCTGGGGTATGCTTTTGAGTACAGTGTAATAATGGGTTGCTTGGGGTGGAACTCGATGAGAAAAACTGAAATACAGCCACCTTATCAGGCACTACACGTTGATGCCCAGATGAGTGCTGGAAGAGAGCCAAGCAGTTTGTTTGGACATGTTCCAAGGGCTGCTGAAGTACAGCCAGGACAGCTAGGAACTGGACTGTGGTCTGTACAGGGTAATACAATAGGCTATTAAATGGTTACTGAAAAGCCTATTGACTTCTTGTGTTGCTTCACACAGTGCAAGCTGGTCTTTGGATACTGTCTGATCATGGCTATTGTTCTGGAAGGAAGAACTGCTGATAGAGGAGTTGTGCTAGAATGTAGGGAGATGACAAAAAAAGAAGGAAGTATTGTTTATAAAATGCTGATAATATCTGAAAATATCTGAAGTAAAATTTTACTTCTCACTGCCCTCTAAAGGAAGAATGACTTCTTTCTGCAGGTAAGTGATCTCCCGTGGGTGAACACTAGTGACTGATTACAGTTTGCACTTGATTTGAACCTGTCAGATTTGTAAACTTCTAGATTCCAGCCATCAGCCCGTTATCTGTTCCTCAGTAAGAATGAGACTTTTTTACACCCTGGTGTTTTAATACAGATTTTGTGCTTTGTCTTCAAGCTGCTTCTTAATTTTCTATTTTCTAACTTCCAATGCAAGTTGCTTCCTTTGGCCCTCAATCTCCCATGACTCCCTTCTCATTTTTTTTGGTTTACCCATAAGGTGTTCCAAAGTGTACCATGTCTTACATCAGTCTCCCCAGGCCCTTATGCTGAAATCATAGGGATTTCGTCTTCACTACACCCACCTCTGCTGCCTGGTTTATGTCTGGGGATTGTGGCTGAACACTTTGGAATTACTTTCTAATACACCACCTGTAACTCTGGCCCATGTAATGCACGCTCTGGAAGTAGAGAGTTTGTGCTTTATAGAATGGGTGTAAGTCTGACAAGCATTATAATAGTTGTAAATTGCTTTTTCATTTTCATCCTTCTTGCAGTCATTGCTTTATCTTTATATTGCATCCAAAGCCAGCCATCTTGTTGTTCATGCAGCTAACAGAAGATAGTGTTAAGCCTTCATTCACCTGACCTATTTTTTTCAGCATGTATTTTAGGATGAGGTGGTCTTGAAGTACCTGGTTTCTCCATTGACCAGAATGGGAGTTTAGATTATGTGTCCTTATGAAAGCATCTGTGTTGGATCAGCTGAGTCACACCCTGGCAGTGTGCTGGTGCCTTGCAGTGCTTTAGGGACAATAACTGTTCAGTTACAAGGTGGAGAATTAAAGCAGCTGAGAAGTGGGGACAATCAGGTAAGATGAGAATGTGAACATGCGTAAGATCTTAAATTCTTGACTTATATCAGAAGTGTGGCCGGCTGGACCAAGGCAGTGATTGTCTCCTTCTCAGCCCGGGTGAGGCCACACCTCAAATCCTGTGTCCAATTTTGGGGTCCCTCACTTCATGAAAGACATTGAGGTGCTGGAGCATGTCCAGAGAAGGGCAACAAAGCTGGTGAAGGGTCTGGAGCACAGGTCTGATGAAAAGCAGCTGAGGGAGCTGGAGGTGTTTAGCCTGGAGAAAGGAGGGTCTCAGAGGACCTTATCTCTCTCCACAAGAGAGAGATACCTGAAAGGAGGCTGTAGCCAGGTGGGGGTCAGCCTCTTCTCTCAAGTAATAAGTGACAGGATGAGAGGAAATAGCCTCAAGTTGTACAGGGCAGGTTTAGTTTGAATATATGAAAAAAATTTTTCACTCAGAGGGTGGCCAGGCATTGGAACAGCCTGCCCAGGGAAGTGGTGGAATTACCATACCTTAAAGTGTACAAAACCCACATAGATGTGACACTTAGGGACATGGTTTAGTGGTGAACCCAGCAGTGCAGTTTGCAGGTGAAAAATTCCTCACTGAACTGGAGAATTATTTTTGACAAAGCCCCAAAACTAGAATGGCTTAGATAGGTGAGGAGGAGAAGGTCTCAAGCCAGAAGTGTCCCACACACAGAAGGAATAATAAATGGGGTTTGCTTTGAGACCAGATGGCTGAGTGCAAAGCTGAAATGTGGGAATGCTGGCACAGCCCTGACATGAAGGAATGGGTACAGTAAAATACAAAATCTTTGTTTTAATAGATCATATAAAAATGCTTTTCCTGGAGACAACCGCTCTAGGTCAAATGTTTGTAAGAGATGGCCTAATCAATAGTGTCAATTTAAATTGCAAGGAGGGAGAAAACAGGGTTGAGATCAGAGAGAAGACGATCAATGACCACTTGAGACCAGCAGTGCTTCTGAATCAAGTCCAGGGGCGAAACTACAGAGGAGACTCCACAATGAATAAAACATCCTTTTACAAGCTTTTGCCATGATGTTTCAGCAGCTGAAGGATGAGCCAGTGCAAAGCATAAGGACAATCAGAGGAAGATCTAAGACCATATACACCATTCCTAGGTAGGACAGAAGTCCAGTAACTCTGCTAACACAATGCTTGCCGTGTTGCCAGGCATATTAGCTAGAGCACCATGTTGAGCTAATGAGGCTGGAGAGCTTTTTGCTTGCATCCCACCAGCTTGGGGTGCACATACCTCCAGAGTTGTGTCTTATGACCAAATTCATCTTGTATGTCAAGACTGACATGGTTTTGAACTCTTTGAAATCACTTTGGTAGAGTGACTTAGAAAAAGGCAGAGGTTGCTTCTTGGAAGATCAGCCTGGTGATGTTGGGCTATCACTGTGCTAGGGAGCCCAGGGTGAATAACATTTAGGATAAGGTCTGAGTATCTACAAGTGCCAGACCTGGTCCAGCAGCTCAGTGTGATCCCCTTTGACTTTCTCACCACTTCATGTCTGTCATCCTAGTACTGTTTTCACCTGTACAAATATTCCCTAGCTGGCCACAGGATATTCAACATAAACCTGAGGATGTCTAGCAAGCTGAATTCAAAAGAAGTTTTCATTTTATTCTGCTGTTGAATCCTCCCTCTGCTCCTTCTCCTGCTGCCTAACCCTTAGCCCCGATTCCCACCAGTGAGAGTGGTAGTGCTGCTCTGCTTTCTCCACAGTCATGGTGGCAGCAAGCAAGCTCTGCAGCTCATCTTAATCATTTTATGGACAAGATTATTATCTCCTGCAGTGCTTTTGGCTCTTGTTATGCAACCATATTTCATTACTTGCTTTACTACTGAGCTGTGCTGCACCATGGCCTGAGGGGGTAGCTTGAGAAGACTTTGGGAAACGTTGCATGATTTCTGCTCCCACCTGAGGATAGGGAGTCTGGGAAAAGGAGAACCTGTCATATTCTGTGGTTTTGAGACTGGGGACAAGGGGAAACAAATGGGACTAGCCAAACCCAGGAGTCTGTATCCTGAGTGAGCTGGGAGCCAGAGGCAGATAGATCAGAGTGTCATTATTCATGAAGACTCACAGATGCAGAATTGGAAATGAGCAGGAATTCAAAGGGAGATAAGGGTTTGTTAGTGCAGCAGCTGGGATGAAAACTGACAGTGCCACAGCAGCATGTGCAAAGCAGTCACCCCTGGGCCAGGCAGATAGGGCCTCCCTGGGCAGGGAGGGTTGTTTTCCAGGTGCTGTGAACCCTGAGTGCTGGGCTGAGGACTGGCATTTGCAAGCTTATTCCTAGTTCTGTCACACTGCTTGACAATATTGGGCAACTTTCTTTCCTTGTGGGTAAACTGAGACACTGAACAAGTAAAGCTGACATTTGGCAAGGGAAGTTAAGTGTGTTGGTACCGTAACTTGAAATGGCTGTAGATTACAATAATGAAACCAAACTAAAAACATTATAAATTTGTGTTCTCCCAATGCACAAAAGAGCATTATCATCCTCTTTGTACGTCAGTGAATTTCTCAAAAAACCTCCTTCCCCTTTCTTCAAGTGGTCTTGGTTGATTTTGGAGCAGTCTGTGCTGCTGACCTGGTTGTTCTTCACTGATGAGAGTTCCAGGGATGGTCTTGCAGAAATCGAAGAGGTGCTCAGAAAAGAGCTGAACTGCTAGGTTAGGTACATGGAGCCATGGGAGCTGGGAACTATCACAGGAAACCCTCAGACCATGGAAACATTTGCAGTGCTCAACCTTTTGCTGAGATTCTTATGCTTGAAGGCTCACAAAACATTTGCAACAAGAAGAGAAGTTTTGTTTGCTTCCTTGTGCTTAAATCCTCTCTGGACTCAACTTGTGCTCTCAGCACCTCAGTGTTGTGACAGCAGGAGGAACTCTGACAGCCACGTAGCTTCAAGGGAGAAGCTGCTTTGCACACAGGCAAGAGCACTGTCTCTCCCAAACTCGGTCTTTTAAATTGTTTGAATTGTGGTTTGGATGTTTCTAATCCCTGAGCTCTCCCTGTCTCCCATCTCAAGTCCCTCTTTGCATCTCCTTCTTCCTGTGCCAGAAGACCTGTGCTGTCACAGGGGAAAAAACGCTGGGTTTCTTAAGAGAGTGGAGATGTATTGATGCCAGAAAGCAGCAAAGGGATGGATTCACTGTTCAGATGATCAGGGAAGATGGGAAAACTGCTTCTGAATGCAACCTGCCCGGAATGAGCTGTTGCTGGGGGACAGGGAAGAGTTCTTGGACTCTGCTATGTGTCATACCTGTGTAGTGTTTGGGTACCAACAGATGGGTGGGAATACGGCCAGACCATTGCCCCTTTCAACAGCTGAGGCACCCATATTTTCCATGGAAGGAAGGCATATCGGGCTCAGCACTCTCATTGCTGAGGGAAGGTGCAGAGGGGAACATTTTGGACAAGAGCCACCATTTCCTTTTGCCATCATGGCTTCACTGCTATTGTCTGAGACACCCTTTCCATCAGGAACAATGGCTAAACCTGTACGTCGTTGTTGCCCTGAGATAGGGTAGTTGTTATGGTGCCCTATGTGGATGGAAGAAAAGGTGTCCCACATCCCAACAAACCTTCAGGAACTGATCACTGGTAACTACCACTTGCTTTTGTGGAGTTTCTCTTCCTCCACTATCAGCCAGCTCTGAATGTATTCAAAATGTTGCTAGGCAAATAATCAGTCTTGATTGCTGCTCTGACCGTACATACGTGCTGCAACTCTGCTCCTCCGTATCCTGTGGCTGGGATGACTCTCCATGCTCCTTTCCAGTGCCCTGGCAGCACACCACTGCCTATCTGTTCTACCCTTTATTGTTAGCAGGGCCAGGCTGAACTGTCCAGCCAGGCTCTGGTGAAGCTCCACGTCTGTTTGGTTGTGACAATCGGCTGAAATGTCAGAGTACCTTGCACAGATGACATAGGATGACACTTCATGCTCGTTGCTGGTTCGCTCGATCAGCCACAAGGTAGCTAAAGGTTAATGTTTGCGTCGGCGCTGCGGGGCTGGTCTTCTCCTCCCTGCTCGGATTAACCCTGTATTTCCCGCTGCTCTCCCAGCTGCCCTTTCAGGCTCTTTGCAGCTTCAGTGGTTATCATCGCAGACTTATCATCAGTGTGAACGCGCCCTTTGAAACCGTGCAGTTAAGATGCTGTTTTATCTGACTCCTTAGTCCCATCTGACAGCTCTTTTTTTTTTTTTGAGTTTGTTGGACTCTTCCTTCAAGTGCCCAACTTTAGGACAGGGTTCTTCAGCTTCCTTTACTGCCTGTGGAGTTTTTCCTATGCAGCATCTTGTCTGTGCTGAGAATGCAAGGTCTCAAAATCCTGAGAAAACAGATAATTTATTCTGGCACTTGCAGAGCCGTCTCAGGTGGCTTCCTGCTGTCAATGCAGTCAGTGATGTCACTCCATCTCTACAGGAGAAAGGCCCCTGGGAGACAAGCTGGGGCTGAGAACATAACATTGTGCCTTTGAACTTGTCTCCTCCCTGGGAATGTTTTCAGTTCTCCCACAAGAAGAGTCAGTTGAGTCAATGTGCTCCTGGAATGGGTTGGATGTCTTTTCTCCTGATTACCAGAAATAAGTCTGATGTATAGAAGTAGGACTTGTAATAAAATCAGCACAATTTTTATTTTGGTGCAGACTGTGATAGTTTCTGCAATATTTGCACTTTTGTGTTGCTCTCATCCAGAAAACCTTAGCTTTCCTGACTTCCCTTGTGTTGCTTGAGACCTCATTTGCCTTTTCTTGCTTTGTTTCCTCTGTGCTGTGTAAATCCTGGGGCCAAATTAAGAAGTGTCTGAACAGTAAAGAGAATCCGTGCATCTTGAACACATTTGACAAAGATGACATGTCTTCTCATCTGTTATTAACAACTTTGCCTGGTTCAGCTGGCATAATTAGCCTTAAATTAGACACGTACCTTGCAGTGTCTAGGCTGCATCTGCCTGTGGAGGTAGCAGGTGGCTGCTACCCAGAGTCTCAGTGGAAGTGGACAACAGCAAGAGGATGCTGTGGAGAATCGCTGAGGCCCTCGCAAGCAAAGTTACCCTCAGAGGGAACTGTGCTGATGGTGAGCGAAGGTGGCCGAGTCCCAGTGGTCTCCTCGCTGGCAGGGCTCTGCCTTGCTGCTTCACTTGTAAAATCAGGACGACGGGAAATGTCAACCGTGAAGCAGCTGAACTTTCTGCTCTGCCCCGCGGGCCCGGGATAGGGAAAGTTTGAGCATTTTGAATTTCTTTTTTCTTCCTTCCATCTCTTCTTCCATCCCTCCTTCATTCCTTCCTTCCCCCGAGTGGGAGATACTCGGTGAGCTCTTCCTTCCCCGGCCGGGGCAGCCGCGGTGGGGCAGAGCGCGCACGGGGCTCGGCGGTGCCGGCGGGCGGAGCNGCAGCGAGCGCTGATCCGGGAGAGCTGGCGGCGAGTGAGCGGCAGCCCCGTGCAGCACGGCCTCGTCCTCTTCACCAGGTGAGCGGCGCGATGCGGACACCGACACCCCGGTCCCGGCCGCCTGCCCTCCCGCACCGACCCGTGCGGGAGGGACGGACGGGCTCCGCTTCTTGGAGAAACGCTTCCCTGTGCTTGGCGATGTCTCCTGGCCGGCTCCCCTCCCCTGGCCTCTCTCCCCTCCCGTGGCTGTGGTCCGCGGGGAGCCGAAGCCTCTCCGCCGCCGAGCCACAGGTGCCGTGGGGCAGCGGCGTGGGGCAGGGCTGGGCTCCGCTCCGCGCTGCTGCCCTACCTTTCCCACCCTTCGCGAGTGAGAACTTTGCCACGAGGAGACGGAGAGTGAGAGAGAAGCGGCAGGCGGCTTTTGTGCGTTTCTGCCCACTGATCCCTTGCCTTGTCACCGCGACTTCCCGTCGAGGGCTGTGTATCCACTTGGCTCTGGGGAGTATGTGGAAGGGGCCGCCCGATCCTTCCCTGATCAGGGAAGTGCTGTGCAGCCCCAGACACAGACCTGGCCGCCAGGGAGGTATTCAGTCGCAGGGCAGGGGAAATGGTGTGCCGGGTGGAATGGCTGATTCTCGCTTCTTGCCTCTCCTAAGCAGATAATGTATCAATTATGTGAAGAGAAAAAAAGGAAAAAAGTCAATGAAAAGTCGTTTTAAAAGAACAATTGGAGAGTTGATGAGCACCTTCTGGAGCGAGTGGAATCCAAATTTCCCAGAGCAGGACCAGAGTAGTGACAACAATATGGGGGGGAGAGGGATGAAGTAGTTTAATGTGCAGGATGAGGAGAAGAGAGAATTACTGGTGGCCTGTTATATCTACCTGGGTGGCTGCTACTGAGTCCTGTCTGTGCCTGGCATATGCTGTCAGGGAGGATGGGGCAGCGGGCAGGGGGAGAGGAGATGGGAGCTGGTGATGGTGAAGGAGAGTGGAGCATCAGCTGAGCTTGTACACGCCCCCCTTGGTCCAGATGGCTGCTGGAGCTTGGAGGCCTTCCCTGATTTGGGAGCTTTTGGGTTCAAAGGGATCAACGAAGACTTTGGGGAGAAGGGCAAGGCTGGGAGGAACTCCAGAGTACTGGGACTGGTTCTCAGGTGCCATAAACATGTATCTGAGAGCTGAGGTTATGGGCTAGAGAAACAGAAAGGTTTTTGTTGATAGGTAATCTGGATTGCTCCAAACTAAAACTTTTCAGAAGTTTTAGATCTTTTACAGGTGGGGAGGGATCAGTAGGTGGGAAGGGAGGCAGAAGTGGGCTGTGAGTGTGCTGCTGATGGGATGAGTGGGACTCCAAAGAAAGCTGAGGAAATGAGAAAATGGTTCTTCTTTCTTCTTGTTGCAGGTTGTTTGACTTGGATCCTGACCTGCTTCCCCTTTTCCAGTACAACTGCAAGCAGTTTGCCAGCCCTCAGGAGTGCCTCTCTGCCCCTGAGTTCCTGGATCACATCAGGAAGGTGAGAGAGGGGCTGTAGCATGGCTGGAGCACAGCCTCCATGGAGGAAGAAACCCTTAGGCAACGATTTGGGACCGTGGTGTATCTGACCAGGAAACACATGGGAAGTCTCCTGAGATGGTAACTGCAGGGTGTTGCTCATGATAGTAGAAGGCCAGGACAAAGTGTCCTACTGCAGTAGAGAGGGGATGAGAATGCAGGTTATCGTGGCTAAGAGGCACCATGCTGATCTCCATGCCCTCATCTGAGAGTGGATTGCTTCCTGTGAAAGCTGAAAGAATCCTTCCCCTACCATGGAGGGGCCTCAGGGAGCTCACCTCTATCCACTTGCGGACTGAAGCCCTCTGCCTGGCCACATGCTGACCAGGAGGTGGCACAGAGCTGGGCAGTGGGCCAGGCCGCTCTGGACCTGCTTCTGTGGAGAGGCTGTTGGTGCAGCTGCAGAGCCAGAAGGCCCACAGCACCTCTCAGAGATTCTCTGGGGGAGTGCTGCAGTACACATTCACCTCCCCCACAAAGCAGAGAAAGGAGCAATGCTGAGGAGAGGTTCATGCATGCATGTCAGAACTGCACCTGGTGCAGCAGAGACACTTTGCTGAACACTGAAGAGCAGCCACGCCAGGGCAGAGCTCAGCCTTGGCTTGCAGATGCCTTCATAAACTGTCTGGTTCCATCTTTAAACCAGTTGAGTGCTTTGCTTGCCTGTCTTTATTCCTTGTGAAGAGGCTGTTTCAGGACTGAGCTCCTCTGATAGCTGCAAGCTTTTTGTTATTTTCCAGCCTCTCTTTATTGGCAAAGTTAGGATTATTGCCTTGAGCTGAAATAGTTCTTTGCTCTTGTTGGAGATAAATTGCCTGTTGAAATTATAGAGCACAATTCTATCACCTCTTGGCTTTGCCAAGGTAACCATGCCGTGACTTTAATATCCTCTTCTAATTTGGTGTGTCTTTTCCCTTCATCCTTCATTAAGTCTTTTCTGTCCTGTTTCCATTTGGCTCTTAATGCTCCTGGGAGACTATGGTATGTGTTTTACTAGACCATGTCAAGAGACCTGGCTGTAGTCTCCACCCCATCTCTCCAAAATACCTTGGCTGATCTTAGAATTGGAGTGGCCTTATTCACAATTGCACCATTTTGGCAACTTCTAATTGGAAACTCTAGTCCTGGCCATGTCTGGGGTTCCCATGCTGTTGTCCTGGGGTCCTAGAGGCTGTAATTACCGCATCAGCATTAGGTCTTAATCTGTAACTGCTCTGCTGTAGGGCTGTTTATTCCCTCTGGGACAGGGTGGTCAGCAGTGCTGCTCTGGTAGTGTCCCATGGAAGGCTGTGGTGTGTGCTGCTGCCAGCCTCACTGATGTGACACATGGATCACAGTAGAGCAAAGGAAAGCTCAGAGGCCATCTGGGCTGGGAGGGGGTCAGGCTGAAAAGAGTGAAGTAGAGGGTCAGATACTTTGTTTCCTCTGTGAGGGATGCAGAACCTTTCTGTTAATGCCATTCTATTTTTCTGCTCCTGCACTAGGTGATGCTGGTGATTGATGCTGCTGTGAGCCACCTAGAGAACTTGTCCTGCCTGGAGGAATATCTCTGCAACCTTGGCAAGAAGCACCAGGCAGTTGGTGTGAAGGTTGAGTCTTTCTCGGTGAGGTGTCCTCTCTCGTCCCACGGTGGCTGTGTTTGTTCACCCCTGCCTGCAACCCTCAGCTGTTCCCATCCTTCTGGGTTCAGCTGTCTGGAGAGAAAGCTGGTGGCTCAGGTCAAGGTGCTGATACCAATGTAGGGACACCGCCCCAATGAGGGAAGCCCTTGAGCTCCCCTTGTTTTCTGCTCTTGCCCAGTAAGCCCAGGCAGAAAGGACAGATGAGAGCAAGGCATTTCCACAGTTTGAAGAGGACCATGGTTTAGGTCACTGCAGTCTCTTCTGGAGCTGCAGGCTGGGTACTTGCCCTGGATACTTTGCATCTAATGCTCTGGGCAAACCTCACCCCACCTGTAAAAGGGAGCATCCATCTCTCTGTGTCTGCACTGGGATGGGGTTGCTGCACCTTAGCCCCTGCTTTCTCCCTGGCAGTAAGACCCGAGCATCTTCCATATTAAACCCTTGATTACTCATCTCCTGCCATCAAGCATGGACAGAACTGTAGTGGGGAAGGGCAGGCTCAAGAAAAGCTTTCTAACCAACACATGGCTCATTCCTGATATTGCTAGCTTTTGTTCTCTTCAGAGGGTCCCTTTTGTTTGGGGTAGTGATCCCCACCAGCCCTGCAGTGTGGGGGTGCTCCTGCATGGGGCTGCTCACTGCTCTGTGAGGAGCAGTGCCGTGTGGAGAAGCTTGAGAGGCACTGAGGCAGTGTGGGGTCTGATCCAGTCTCCTGACATCAGGGCATTGCTCAGCTCTGCTGCTCCATTGCTATGCCAAGGGATAGGGCCAGCTACCTGCACCTGGGAGCCATGGAAACTGGACGTGTACCTCTCCCCTGGTGTTACATGTGCAGTGTCAGCCCTTGCTCCCTGACTTCGACTCCCCACTCATCCATAATGAAGGCCAGCACTGGGAAGAGGAAGGGGATGACATGGGCTAGTTCTGGGCCCCCTCTGACCAGACAGGGACTGGAGGGGCCTGGTACTGTTGGTGGAAGAGGAGCAGATGCTCTGCAATGGGAGAAGTCTCAAAAAAAGTGGTGAAGTGAGCCAAGAGACTGCATGTCATCCTCTGGTGCTGAGCTTGACACCTCCCTCTTTGGTTTGCAGACTGTTGGCGAGTCCTTGCTGTACATGCTGGAGAAATGCCTTGGTGCTGCCTTCAGCCCAGAGGTGCAGGAAGCTTGGAGTAAACTCTACAATGCTGTGGTGAAGGCCATGCAACGTGGCTGGGAGACCCTCCCAGAAGGAGACTAGATCCTGCCAGCCATCCCTATCCCTGACCATGCAGCGATCCTGAGCACGGGGAGCACTCACACCACACTCTCTGCCTCTCCCCACCTCTGTCTCTCTGTGTGCACCAGCCCATGGCTGTCTCCACACTCACACGTGCTGCAGGGCTCTCCCGTGATTCCACCCAGCTTCAACAAGAGCGTGTCTGCCTTTGCTAAGGGCTGGCAGGGTGTGTCCCTGCAGTGAAGCCTGGCAGAGCCACAGCACAGGTATGCCACCCTGCCCCGAGTTCCTTCAGGAGCACCAACACCCATGTACCTACTCTGGTTTTTAGCTTGCTCATCTTCCCTCTTCTTGCACCCACCCTAATTAGGTGACAACTGGCATAGGCCTCTTGAGCTTTTTTGCCCAAAATCCTATTTCCTGTGCTTCACCTGCCAGGTCTGACACTCCTCAGTCCTCCTGCACTGCTGTACCTAGTTCAGCTGTGGCAGTGATGGATTTGGCTCTATCCAGGGGGAAAGGCAGCAAAAGGGCGGGGCTGGTCACACCTCGTGGCTGTCCTCAAACCTTGCAGAGAGTTTTCTCCCTCTCCCTTCATCAACATATTACTACCAGATGGTTAATCGTGGTGCTTTCTTCTGCCTTGCCTCTGACCTGGATAGGATCCCTGGCTTTTCCCTGTGTCAGGTTGGCCACAACCCAGTAGGTTTCCCAGGGATGCTTCAGGCAGTGGTGTCACGTTAATCCCGAGGTGAGACTGCTTTTTGCAGGGCTGGGCTGCCAACTGAAAGGCTTTTTGTTGATTTGGCCAGTTGGCTTAACCTTAAAGCCATCTGAAATGCAGCAGCAGCAGCAGTAGCAGTGTCTGTTTACTGCCTTGTGTTAAGGGAAAAAAAAGTAAATCCAAGGAAAAGATGTTTTAAAATAAAAATGAAGGTTGCAATCGTGCCATAGCAACAGCTTCCAGAAATTCTGGCTCTTGGCCAGAGGAAGCAAAACTGGAATCTTCCTGCTGATGCTGTAAGAATCTGGAGCGCTTCCCTGCTGCTCACAGTACCCATCTGCAGAGTTCCTCACCCTCACAGGAATGAGGAGATAGTATCTGCTAGAAGAAATTCCAGAGAATTGCTGAGAGGCAGCACCTGGGGGCTCTGGTGAGGGGGTTGAACTTGAGCACTTTGAGGAAGAGTTCATCTCCATGGGGAAGTCACTGTGGAACAAGCAGAACCATGTTTCTAGCCACCACTAGCCCCAGAGCAAGGACATGGAGCAATTCCTCAGTTAAAGGCAGCACCCTTTCTTTTGCTTCTTCTTCAGGACAGGAGCCTGGTGTTGAGGTCTGAGATGGTCCTGTTCTGGAGACACATTCCTCCTATTCCCAGATGTCCTTCACTCTGGGGCAGGAGAAGGCTGCCTGCTCAACATAACTGAGGTCTCATAGTCTCATGCCATGGAGGGGATGATGGGGTGCCCTGTGAGATGGATCTCTAGTTCCCTGCCACCAGGCCTGATGGTAGCCATGGGCTTCCAGCAAGCAAAGAGCCCTCCAGCTGTGTTTGGGAGGCAAGCTAATAGGTGTGAAACAGGCAGTGATGATCCCCATGTTCCTTGTCCTCCCCATGTTCTGCCTCTGCAGCCCTCCAGTGTGGTGGTGTGTGTCCTGGCCCATGGCTCTCTCCATCAGCTGGGTCAGGTGAAGTCTTCCCCATTCTTGCACTCAGCAGTGAGGGATGGAGGAGATGGGGCTGGGGTGAGACACTAGCTTGGATAACGATATGGGGTAGGAGGGTTTGGGAATGGGGATGTCATCTTTGCAACCCTGTTATGGGGCATAAGCCTTCAGCATCATGGGAGTGGGACACCTTCTGGCTCCATGTGACAAGTAGGCAGCTGTGTGATGGGTGGGGTGTGGGTGTTACTGCCCAAACCATCCCTGCTCCCTCTAGATTTCCCAGCTCCTTGACTTCTGCTCTTCTGTGCCACATTTTGTGTAACTCCCAAGACAACTGAACTAGTCTGTGTGCCTCTTATACCCAGCTGTACTGTTTATTAAAGAACAACAGTGAGTCTTAGCCCTTTCTGATGCCTTGTGTTTATTTTAATATAAAAGGCCCAAGCAGAGTAGAAAAAAAGGATAACAGAGAGGGGTTTACTGGTTTCTTGATTATAGCTTTGGAGATACTGGTCACTGGGAGCACTTGTGTAGTGCAGCTTGACTGACATGAGAAGGCATCCAGAAGCAAAAGCCTGTTGGGAGCTTTTGTGCCTGGTAATGGAGTGGGTGAGCAGTGGAGGAGCTAACAGAGACACCCTGCTACTGATTGCTCAGACCCTTCAAGTATAACAATCTTTATTGGAATTAGAATTTTAAGCAATCAGCCTAAAAATCTCTTTCCTGTGGTTCAGCTGCTGCTTTAGTTTTTTGACATAGCACTGGCTCACCTGTTGCCGATCACCTGCTGCTGGTCACTTGCAGCAGCAGACCATGGCCACCTAGCGAAATCCTGTCTGGCTCCATGGAGTATCCACCCTGCCTGCTGGACTGCAGAGTCATTCCAGCAGCCCTGCCCAGAGAGCAGCTGGTGAGGATGCAGGAGGTTCTGTCTTCTAGCATGTTCTAGCTTTGATATGACGGGTTTCCTGCCCCGGGAGAGTTGGGCACTTGATGCTGAAGAATGGTGCCTAGCGTGGGGAAGCCAGCACCCCATCTTTGACTGCCTGCGCCAGCAGGGAGGTTTGCCACGGCTCCCACAGGCTGCCCCTCTCTGTGGCTGCTGCACAGTGGGGATGCTCCCGTCACTGCCTGCCACCAGCCGGCACAGTGGGAGACTCCATGCAATTGCTGGGCCCTGGTTGTGAGGGATTCGGAGCGTGCAGGCTGCCATCAGGGAGTGGGTTCCTGAGTGGGTTCCAAGGTGGAGACACGGCGTGATGGGGCTGAGACCCCTCCTTAGGCTGTGATGATCTTCACGGTGTGAGGGCCAGGACAGCTGCAACCCGGGGCAATTACAGCCCTAGCTCACTGCCAGAGCTCCTCCCCAGCTCCCTGGCACAACAATGTCCTGTGTTTAGCTCTCTAACAGTCATTAGAAACCATGGGGGGGCCTCTGTAGGGGCATGCAGTGGGGGATTGGGGTTTTAAATTTTCCAGTTTTTCACACAAAGGGAAGCCCTCCCCATGCCTTATGCCTTGTGCCATAAACCAGAATGGCAGGGCTCACTCAGGGAAGCTGGGGAGGAGCCAGCAAGAGGAACCTGCTGAAACCAGAGGCAAATCATTCAGGTAGGAATTCAGGTAAAAAGAGTGTGTATTTTGGGAGGGAGGAGGGGAGAAAAGAGCACTGTTTTCTCAAAATCTAGAGAAGCACTTCCAAAATGGTGTTCCCCCCTTCCCTGGGACTTGCTGATGGACAGTTCAGCGTTGGGAACATCTGCTCCATCCTCAGATAGGATGGGTTCCTCCTGCCCCTGCCCCTTGCTGTGGTCCTAGAGGGGCTCCAGGCCACCCCCCTGCTACCTCCAGGCAGCATCTGCACCTTTGGTGGTGTTCTGAGCCAGCTCTGCCAACAGAGAGACTGCTAACAGAAGGCAGGCAAGGAAGGCACATGACTGTCCCAGGACTGCAACCCATCCCCAGTGTAGGGATGGTGCCAAGGGATGTGCCAGTCTATCTGATGGGACACAGCAAGGTGCTCTTCCACACCGGAAACTTTGCTGATTTTGCCCACTTGTTGGGGTTTGTTTTTACGGAGATCACAGTGGGCAGTCTGGAGGTAGGGATGTGTACAAGCAGTGTCCTTGCCACTGAAGTCTCTGCAGGACATCCCCAGGCAGGGTCAAAAGCAGCCCACAGGAGGTAAAAGGCTCCAGTGGCAAGGGTTCCTCTACTAGTGCCAGGAAAGACGCATGGGGGTGATGACGCCAGGCAAAAGCTGGGTGAAGTCATTTTATTCAAGGCACGGTCATAGCAATAAATCACAAGAAGGTACAGACCTCTGGCACATTCCTACAGTGGGGCAGCCAAGGGCAATCAGACCAGCAGCCCGAGCTCCCGAGGACACAGTGCCACTAGCAGGCACTTGCTTCTACCCTCAGAGAGGCCACCAGCATCCCTATGCCCTGCCTGGGGCTGCCTCTGGAGCAGGCAGTGAGGGGAGCAGCTGAGCTGTGGGCAGCTGCAGGGGCACCTGGGCAGGAGGTGACAAACCCCCTAGGGTCCTTCTAGGGATTGGAAGGGAGTGTCTGAGCTCAAGGCTCCCCCGAGGCAACCGCTTTGTGGCTCGTGTGCTGCAGCCACTGCCCCAGCATGCAGGAGCGTGGGTGGGATGGGGGCCGTGGGACTGCCAGCCATGGGACGGCCAGCTAGCTGAGCTGAGACCCACCAGCCCCACAGGAATGTCCCAAGGGCCCACTTGATGCTCTCATTGCTGGGCTGCCTTTTAGCCTCCCCTCCAGCCCAGAACTTGCACACTGTACCCCTCCTCCCACTAGCATTACTAATGCTAACCAGCGCCACGGCTGAGCATCTGCCTTCGCACAGCAGCGCTCCCCATGCCAGCAGCTCTGGTGCTGGCAGAGCTGTACTTTCCTCTCTTCCCTCCCTGCACTGCCCTGTGACGGTGGCAATTCTAGTTGCTCTGAAGCTAGCAGGAGAATCAGGGACAGGAAGATCAGCCCTGAGGCCAAAGCAGGGCTGAGTGAGGAGCCGGCATGCCCAGGTGGGCTACAGTGGGAGAGAAGCTGAGCAGGATGAGGATAAACCCTTGTCCACAGGGGTCACCACAGCTACTCTGGATGAGCTGGAAAACTGCAGGGATGCTGTCTGGGCAGGTAATGGTGCATTTACACAAACCACAGCAGGACTCAAACTTGAAAGGCAGTGTGGCTACCGGGGGAGCATCCCACAGCTGCAGCTTGTGGACAAGGGCAGGCAGGATGTGGCGGACCAGGAGGATCTGTAAGTCCGGGTCCTGCCAGACCCCACTTGTCCCCGCTGTTCTGTTGCATGAGGACAGTGCTATGCTGGGTCCCATGGACAGCCCCAGTGAGAGCAGGAGCACGACAGGGTGCTGCCAGGGAAGAGGAGTGACAAGGAGCTGTCCTCAAAGCCATTAAACACACTTGACTCTTGACCTCCTACTTCTCCCCAAGAGCCCAAGGGCATAAGCATAGTGCAGCTACATGGGGGGATGGGGTGGGAGGTTGAGGAAGAGCTGCATTTGATGCCTGCCTTGGTGCAGGGCTGCTGGTGCTCATGTAGGGGCTATGGTGGCCAATGAAGGGACACTCATCACCTTCTTCACCAAAGCAGACACATGTCAGCAGTCCCTGCTAAAATGGGCGAAGCGGGGGCAGGCAGTTGCCTGCAGGCCAGCAGCAGGGGAGGCAGCAGGACAGCTGCCTGAACAGTGGGTGGATGGGGTGAGATGCAAGGGTTAGGGGTGGCTGTCCCCTGCCACTGAGGACCCAGAGGACACCGTGGTGGCAGGCACATTCATCTGGGCTATTTGGGCTGCTTCCTCCTCTCTGAGGGTCCAGAGCCTCCCTCCTGCCTCCAAAAGCACAGCCTCTCAGAGAGACCCTCTCCCTCTACTGCTGCACCCCTTCTTCCCCACTGTGGGCTGGAAGAGGCAGGTGGGGACAGGGGAACACCAGGGGGCTCAGCCAGTGGAGGCAGCAGGAGTGACCATCAGAGCCTGCTGCCACTGCCCATGCAATGGGGTCTCCCCCTCACATCAGTCCTGTAGTCCCCTGTCCCATTAGCAAGGTGGCCCCCACCAGTGCAGGGAAGGCTCCTTCCTGCCCCGTGGCACGTCCTCTGCTCTCAGCACAGTCTGTTCCCAGCCGGCGCCAGGGATGTTCACTGGTAGTGAGCCTGGCTCTCTATCACAGGGCCACTCCTGTACTCGCCCTCTACTGTCTCCAGCTCTGTCTCAAAGCTCTGAAGCCCTCCATCCTCCCCATCCTCTGCTGGCTCCAGGTGGTTGCCCATGGTGCCGTATGACTGGTGTGCTGGAGAGGCTGCTGGCGTCAGGCTCAGCTCAGGCTCCTGCAGGACAGTGGCCACAAAGAGCTGCCCCGGGGGGCAGTGGGCCATCAGGATCCCGGGGAGCCAGAGCAGGGACCACAGCGGGGCTGGGGAGGGGTACTCACATTGGAGTTAGGGGTGGAGGAAACGCTGCTCCGCTCCACGTCATTGAAGGCGCCTTCAGACTGGTCAGACATCTGAGGAGAAGGAGGCCGTGAGGAAATCATGGGAGGGGATGCAGTGGGATGAAGGAACAGAGTGGGTGGGTGACTGTGCCCACCTGGTAGCTGGAGGGTTTCCGTGGCTGCAGCTTCTTCAGGCAGAGGCCAAAGAAGGAGAAGAGGATGCAGGAGAGGAGGACCACAAAGGTGAAGAGGGTAACAGGCCGGGTGGGACCTAGAGCACAGAGACACTGGGGCAGCACAGAAGCCTCCAGGAACCTGCTGCATGTCCAGTTGAGCCCCAGGCTGGAGCCTGCTTTGGCTTTTACTAGCTCTCAACCCCCTTCCCAAAATACGAGCTGATACCTCCTTCATCTGCCAGGTCTTCACAACACCTTCCCCCTTACCACCCTCCATGCCATGCCTAACTCAAGGGTGACACCAGTGGCTCATCACCCCCAAGCATCAACACGACCCTCAGCAGCGGCAGAGGGCAGCCCCAAGCTCTCCCTACCAAGGCGCAGGATGGAGAAGAAGAGCAGCCAGAACATGCAGAGGATGGGAGCCACCACGACCTGGCTGATGGCGGCAACGTGGAGGCGCTGGTTCAGTTTGGTGGGGATGTACACGTAGTAGATGTTGTACCGGTCAACCATGTGCTTGAGCAGCATGTAGAGTAACCCTGGTGGGACAAGAGGAGCCATTTGGGTGGAGGGCAATGGGGACAGCCAGGACACAGGGACAGCAGGGCAGGCCCTGGGGAGGATGCCCAAGGGTGCCCTTCTGTACCACGCAGGAGCCTGCACTCCCGTGCTGCTGCTGGCAGCTGGGACAGACTGCTCTTGGCATGGCTGGAACCACGGGAATGGGATCATACTCACCAAAGGGGACGATGATGGGGCAGGTGATGCTGTAGGTCATGACAACAGAGAAGATACAGCAGGTCCAGGCGTACTCTAGTCCAAACTGGAACTGGTAAGCTTGGCTCTGGGGCACAACCAACAGTGTCATTGCTGCCTCTGCCTTTGCACCCTGGCCCACAGACTTCCTCACCCCCACTAGCCCCCAAGGGGCCTGAAGAAGTCCCCCCACCAGCATTCTCACAAAACCATGACAGCCTGAGTTTCCAGTGGGTGCATCTCTACTGTGCTGGGGGTCACGTAGGCTCACGGGTGACCAGAGCCACATACCCGCTTGACATGGAGCCGCTCGGGCTCAGACTTGGCAAAGCAGAGGCGAGCAGTGTAGACAAGGAGGCCCGGGATGCGCAGCAGCTCCATGGCCGTCCCAATCAGGCTGGAGGTGACTACGTAGTTGACAAAGAAAGCGCCGTTGTCTGGGAGGAAAACGCACCTGCCCCAGGGACAGAGAGAGGTGAGACAGTGAGAGGTTGCTCAGGCAGGAGCTGCAAGAACTGCTGGCGATGGACAACAGGTGCTCCCGCTTGCCTGGGAAGTTTGGGAGCTTCCTGCTACTCACTGGAACTTGACTTCAGCCTCATCCAGAAAGTGGGTGTCGAAGAGCCAGCGGAAAAACAGGTCCAGGCTGGAGGGAAGAGAAGCAGCTCAGAAAGACAGGGAGCTATGTGAGAGACACCCAGAAGGCACGTGCTTTCCCCTGCCCTGAGCAGCCAAGACCCTCTGGACCCTACAGAGCCAGAGCAGCCCCCTCTGCCGCACAAGACCACCATAGAGTGTGTGCTTGCCTCCTGGATGGCCAGGATTGCTGTACATGGGGCTATGCAGACCCCTGAGCAGTTCCTTTTGGGGACTGCTGAACCCAAGCAGCAGCTGATCACTGCCACCAGCCCCCTTGGGTCAGCTGTGGCAGCCTGGTAAACTGCTCTGCTCCACTCCTCTGCAGGGAAGGCTTCTGCCTGTGACCATCTGTCAGTGGCTCAGCACTGCTAAAGAGTGTTTTTCTCCCCAGAGACTGCCATGTTTCACTAGCAGTGGGACCTTAGCCCTTTGGGGTTGGATTGCTGGGGCGAGGGGCCTGGGTGTGATCCTGGCAGCTTGCAAGCAGGGAGAGCAGCATGGCAGGGTGCTCCGTACCTGCTCAGACCCAGTGAGGGCAGGATGATAACCATGAACACCAGGAAGAAGAAGCACTTGTGCATGGTGATCTGATTTTCACTTGACCTGTAGAGAGGGAAGACAAGAAAAGAACACTGCACTTTTTTGGGAAAGAGCAGCAGGTGGGGTGAGAGGCTGGGCTGGGTCTCGCTTTCACCAAGAAGTTACTCCCAGCCTCACAAAGCTGTGTGCATTTGATCTGTGCATCCACTGGGGCCTTGCAAAGCCTCTACCAGGCCAGGGTGTGTCACCATAAGGAATGTGCTGTAATGAAAGCTCTCGCACTCCCAGCCCCTCACCTCTTTCATCTGTGCCCTCTCCTACCATTGCTGCTGGGAGGCAGATGGGCGTCTAGTTCAAGTTCATGACCTCCCATTTATCCCAGAAAAAGGAAGGGAGGTGGTGACGAAGCTCCTGCAAGGACTTATCAGACCAGATACAGGTGTTGGGGCTGAGGAAGGGTCAAGATAGAGAGAGCACATTGTAGGAGCTGGGCAGTTTCCTCTACTTTAAGCATTCTGAACCCAAAACTCTGCTTTGGAGGGCTGGGAGTATGCCTGGGATGGCCCTGCTGCTGACAGTCCACCATCACACCATCCCTCTCACAGACTTCTTCAGATCCATCTTAAAACCACCTGACTTTGTCAGTAGCCTGAAAGTGTTCAGGACACTGGGAAGCAAATGGCTTCTTTCTATGGAGAGAAACACCCAGGGGGCTCTGCTCCACTGTGGGGGTCTGCTGCTCCACTGCCTGCCTCCCTGCAGGGTGGGTTCCCCTTTCACTGCGGTTCCTCCCATCTGTGGCAGCCCTGTGGGGTTGCCAGCCCCATTACCTCGTCCAGTGAGACTCAAAGAATGCTGAGTAGTAGACGACGAAGGGCAAGAAGACGGAGAAAGCCCAGAGCAGCAGCGTGGGGAAAAACTGGGTGATGATGGGGTTCTGCAGGAAGAAAGATGCCGGACACCCCCTCAGCAACCCACCAGAGCACAGCCATGCTGGAGATAGCACATGGTGGTGCAGCAGGTGGGCTGGGGCATCCCCTCCCTGAGCAAAGGCATTTGTTTCAGTAGGTAAGAACCTGAAGCCAGCCAAAGGCACCACAGGCCATGTTCTGAGCCCCAGTGCCCACCCAGAAGCTCACAGGTCAATGAGCAAGAAGGAGATGTGCTGCTGGCAGCTCCTAACATCTCCTGAGCTCTTTCCAGACCTTTCTTCTTGAGTGGACAGCAACCTGCCTGCCTCCATGGACACCAGCATCAAAGCTCAGGTTTGCATAGCTGCCCCAGGGCTCTGCCACTGGAAACAAAAGCAGAAGGGGATGGATAGCAAGCACAGACATGACCTCATCAATGACCTTGTTTCTCATCACTACCCATCCTAGTGATGGCTCCTCTTCTCGGGCCATTGTAGAGCTGGCACCCTCCCCCTGTCACAGACAAGCCTGGAAAGACCTTCTAGGAAAATCGGCATGGGTTATGGACTACCTTGAGGCTCTCCACAGGGTGTGTGACATTGAACATGTCCATAGTGTTGACAATGATGGCTGGCGTAGTGAGGAAGAAGAGGAGGACGAACAGGCAGATATTAAGCAGGATGAATCGCACCCACCAGGATGTGCTACGGACTGATAAATTCTCCCTGTAAGACGAAAACACAACTTGGACATGATGAAGAGGAAAAGCCATGTGTCCTGGGCCTCCCAGCATAGCTTCACAAAGCTCTGCCTCCTGCTATCTGCAGCAACCACCCTGGCAGACATTGTTCTGAGCTCACCCTCTTTCCCTCCCTGCGCTGCTTTGTTGTCACATGCAAAGCCCCCTGGACCAGAGAACAGCCACAGCAGAGGTCCATACCACCAGGAGGCTTTGGAATCAGCAGGAGAAACTGGAGTTTGGCAATCATTCTCAATCTCAGCTGGCTGAGCCCTGCCTATCGCTACGGGCATAGGGTCCTTATAGCTAGGGACATGGGCTCCTTCTAAGTATGGACATGGGCTTCCCCATGTCTGCTTGTTCTCCCTTCCTCCCTCCCTTCTGCCATGGGGGTTCACCAGATGATATCGCTGGGTGCAGGGGCATAGCGAACACCCCAGTGGTGTGACTTGACCACGGTGGTGACAGAGGACTGCTGGGGGTGCTTGCGGCAGTGGATGTGGCTGTAGTCCTTCAAAATCCTGCAGGAAGAGGGAGCCAGGGGTCAGGTCTCACTTCTTGTGAGACCCTTCCCACAGCCCTAACAGGGCAGCCAACTCTGCAGATGGCAGAAGCATAGAGGAGACCGACCCACTGCCTGGCTTTGGCTGGAAAAGCTGGCAAGGTGCCCCAGTTCCCCTGCAGCATTGGCCAACAGGCTGGGGGACATCCCTATGGCCATTGCACGAGGGGCACTCACACAGCTGTCATCCGCTCGTCCTGGAAGGTGACGAAGGCCATGTCAAGCCGCTTGAGCGTGATGCGGTTGCGCTCCGCATTGAACTCATCCGTGAGCTTCTCCTCCAGCTCCCCGTAGTACTGCTCAGCATCCACCTGCGGGAGCAGCCAGGGCTGTGCTGTGCGCCGGGCTGGGGCAGGGGCAAGCTGCCATGGTGCAGGTGTGCTACCCACAGCCCTGCCCACACCCTCCTACCTCATCAAAGCCACAGAAGCGGCAGCAGAAGATGCGGGCACAGGGGTGAGTTTTGATCATGATCTTCCCCTCTTTCTGTGCCTTGGTGGTGAAGTAAAGCCGCCCCTTCATTGCTTTGCGCCTGCCAGGAAGCCGATAGGGGCAAAGGTCATTTGGGGAGCATCAGACATACAAACAGAAACCCAGATTGAGTGCCTGGATGTGGTGGGCAGGAGCAGCACAACCGTCCACAGAGGCAACACGGACATGCACGCACTCACCTCTCCGCATCCAGCTTCATCAGCTTGCGCACGTCGAAGCAGAACTGGACATTGGTGACGGTGCAGCTGGGATAAGCCTCGCTGCAAGCACAGGGGCATGGTGGCACCAGGAGCCAGGGGATGGGGACAGTCCCTGCCACCTGCCTGCCACTCACCCAGCAAGGCTGTGGCACGTGGCTACTCACTGGAAATGCTTGATGATAAGGGAAGGATCTGTAATCTCCTTGGGGATGTGGGTAACCATTAGTGTCCGGGCAACCTGAGGGATGAGAAGAGGCAGAGGGATCTGCAGGACATGGAGCTGCCACCCTGCTCACCCAGCAGTGCGCTGGGGCACCGACTGCCACCCCTGAAGCTAGTCAGTACAGACCTCCTCAATGCCCAGTCCCAAACCCTAGGGGCATAGCCAGACAATGGCATACCCCAGACAGATGGATACAGCAGAGCTTCAGTCTCAAGAGACAAGACAGCAAGAGAGAGATTTGCCTTCTGGCTGTCACTTTATCCAGAAGCTGGTGAAAATCAGCCATATCTCTCCCTGCCAGCCCAGTTCCAGGCTGTTCCTAAAGCCCTCTGTACCTACTGGGACCAGCATTTTGCAAAGCAAGAAGTCATCCACTAGCACTGACCAAGGCAGGGTTGGAGGAGGGGTGGTTGCTCACCTTCTCGTTCTCTCTGTATTCCAGGTGGACAGAGTGGTGAGCCATGCAAAGAACAGTAAGGATAAAATAGATGAGGGCGAAGATGCTGTGCAGCCACAGGAGACGGTCTCTGCAAGAAAGGCAGAGGGGATCAATGAGCACTACTCATTGAGTAGTGAGCATGTGGTGAGCATGTGCCATGGGGACCAGCATGGCACTCAGCATCTCACCCATGGCCACCCCTTCCACCCAGCAGGACCTCCCCGTGCCAGCTGTCAGACACCCACCCCAGGAACTAGAGGGGAAGCACCCAGGGTGTTGACTACAGAAATGAGGCTACGCAGCATCCCCGAGAGCACTTCTGCCAGCAGCAGGGTGCAACAAGCAGTGCCACTATGTTGGCTGCCCTGACTGTGCTCACGTGTAGTACAGAAAGACACAGAGCTACTGAGTGGTGTGCTGCTCACATGGACCTGTCCCTGTCCCCAGCATGGGGCTGTGGTGTGTTCTGTGCCTAGGTGCTCCCAGCAGCGCCCACCACAGCAGCACCACACACAGACCCCCTGCCTGTGGGAGCACCTACTGAGTTGGGATGTTGGCGACGGTTGTCCGGCCAAAGTGGGTGGGATTGTGTCCTGCAGAGGAAGAGGAGAAGCAGAAGGTTAAGGGAACCCAGTGCAGTGTGCACGTCCCTATTGCAGTTAATGGCTCTGGTCTTTGCTCCCTTCTTTTCCATCTCCCAGGTCCCCACCAAGTCCCCACTGCCATGAATTTCTCAGCCTCTCATGTTCCTCTGTCCCACAGCTGATGGTGGGCTCCTGCTCACATGGGGGCTTCTGAGATAGGGGTTTTGTTGCCTTCTGTCCCAGAGGCACAGTGCTTGCCCAAACGCTTAGAAGCTTGCATGGCACTCCTGAGTCATCCTGTGACTAGGGAAGCACCTACCCAGGAGGTCCCCTGAGAAGTTGACAGGCAGGATGACAGCCACGGAGAGCACGCAAACCAGTGTCAGCAGGACCAGGAGGTGCCGCTGGAAGGAGAGGTAGGTGGTGGCATCGATCCCACACTTGCTCTGAATCTCCTCGTCCCTGGAGAGAGGCAGGTGGGGGGGAGTGCTGCTGGTTCCTCCCCACCACCTCCCGCCACAGGGACACTGGCTTGTTCCAGTCTCTCACAACCCACACCAACTCATGACATCCTGACTGTGGCACAAAAGATTTGAACAGAGGCAATGCGGGACCCAAGCAGCCCTCCAGCTGCCATCTCATTACAGGACTGGCTCCTACAGGAGAGATTGAAGCCCTTTTCTTTGGGATAGGATCTAGGGGCCAGGAGGAAATGCAGAGGTGAGCTCTCTGCTCTCTCTTCAGAGTGGATGTTTTAAGACAGCTCTTCTCTGCTGCTGGTCCCAGCAGCTGCAGGTGATGGGCCACCACCTGTGGGCACCAGCTCCCCAGCGGTGGGGCACGACCATAATGCCAAGGACATACACTTACTTCATCTGGTAGATAGAAAGGAGCCAGGAACAGAATCCCTAGAAGGAAAGAGTCAGGATGAGACAAGGGCAACCACCCCCACCTCCCCGGTGAGGGGCTGGGTCACAACACATGCTGGGGACACACATGGTGTGCAGTGCCTATGGCCAGGGGTCTGAGCAAATGGAGGCAGTGCCCAAGGCAGCTCAGCAATGCTCAGCCCAGTAGCAAAGGCAACTGCCTCTGGAGAAGCAAAGAAAGCACATCCAAAGAGCTGGTGGGAAGCTGAGCACGACCTCTTTTCCAGGTGGCAAAAGCCCTGAGGGACCATGCAGCCTTCCTGAAAGTGGTGATAAGAGAATTCCTGTGAGGGGGAACAAGGACTCTGCCAGGGCAGGAGTATAAAGGGACAGGGGAATCTCTCTATAAACATCAAGCAACCTGATGGCTGTCAGGTGCATATTTTTGGCTGCAGAAGGATTTGCAGAGGAAGCTGAGGTCAAGTATTAACCCACTGTTTCAGGGGTGACTTGCTGGACCTCAGCTTCCTCGGAATATTGAGGAGCATCACTGTAACAGGCTCCTGCTTCCCTCCTCTTCCCCTTCTCTGAGAGCCCCTAACTTTCAATGCACTTTTTTGACCACTCTCAAGTGCTGAGGTGGCACTGCTGTAGAGTGCTCCAGGACAGCCTAAGTTCTTGTGTACTAGCTTATTCCCTGTCACGGTGTACGCACAAGGGTTTTCTCCCCTATGCATTATGTAAATACATTATTTACATTGTACTAACACCAGAGATGGTGAAAGTTCAAGGTCCCTCTGCAATACTCCAGGTCACGGCTGTGCCAAATAGCACTCATCCATCTGGCCTTTTCACCACTTTCTGGAGGTTATACAGAATAATAGAATCATAAGGGTAGAAAAGACCCCTAAAATCATTAACCATTAACTGAGCAGCATCGGGTCCACCAATAAATCATGTCCCTAAGTGCCACATCTACACAGCCTTTAAATACCTCTAGGAACGGTGATTCTATCACTTCCCTGGGCAATCTTCTCCAATGCCTGACCACCCTTTCAGTGAAGAACTTTTTCCTAATATCCAATATATTCCAATAACATGCTCTGCTACAACCTGAAGCCATTTAGTCCCATGTCTTGTTACTTGGGACAATAGACTGACCCGCACCTCACTATGGCCTCCTTTCAGGTAACTGTAGAGAGCAATAAGGTCTTCCCCGGCCCTCCTTTCCCTCTGGCTAAACAACTCCAGGTCCCTCAGCTGTTCCTCATAAGGACTGGGCACCAGAGCCTTCACCAGCTCTGTTTATGCTGGACCTTGGATAGCAGGGACACCAAGCAGACCCCTGGGGGATTCCTCTACTCTGCCCTGTAAGAGCTGGCATTTTCTTCCTCCTCTTCATCCCTTGACTTTTTTCATGCCTGGACCTTCCCTCCTACCCTACAGCTCAGTTTCATCTGATCGAAAGCCGCAGGAGGCTTTGGAGGTGCAGGCATACCCACATCCCCAACACCTCAAGAGAGGCCAGACACTCCCTTAGCACAGCCCAGCAGTTTATCCTCCTATGTCCTACTCTAGGGCTCCACTCCGGACAACCATGTCTAGGAGGCTACCCCAAGCTCCCTGGGCTGTAATTTCTCAAGTTGTCCAGAAACCCCCTTGGAAAAACAGCTTTTATCAGCTGATTCCACATTCTCAAGGACTCCCACACCCAGGAGAGAGGTTGCACACTCCAGTCAGTAGCCTGGCTTTTCATCTCAGGGTGAGTGAGAAGTCCTGTGCCTGCTCCTTGGAATTTCTGATGGCAATGGAAATTTGTCAGGCTGCTTTTATTGCAAACTCGTCCTCCAACCTCACTGCTGGAGGGGTGCTCTGGTGCCTCCCCACAGAGAACGGCTCCTGGGCACGAACTGGTCAATCTTCTCACTGGATTAAGGCACCAAAACCTCATTTAGCTCTCTGGCAACATTTTTTCCTTCTCCAGTGAATAATTTCTATCTTTAATATCTAACAGCACTATAAACCCTCTGGCAGCTTTCCTGTTTCTGATGTGCAAAGAAAAATCCAGTACTTCTTTGCGTCAGTCTTCACTGACAAGACCAGTCCTCAAACATCTCTGACCCAAGAGATCAGGATAAAGGAATGTCAGAAGACAGACTCTCCCCTGGTGAAGGAGGACTGAGCTAGAAAACACCTAGGCAGACTTGACATCCACCAGTCTGTGGGCCCTGACAGATGCATCCACGACTGCTGAGAGAGCTGGTGGACACCACAGCGAGGCAGCTCATGATCATCTTTGAAAAGTCCTGATAATCAGGAGACGTGCCTGAGGACTGGAAGAAAGCACCATGCACTAGAACAGATTACCCAGAGAGGTTGTGGAACCTCCTTCACTGGATATATTAAAGATACAATCCTGTGCCATGTGCTCTAGGATGACTCTGCCTGAGCAAGGAGGTTGGACCAGATGACCCACTTCGGTCCCTTTCAACTCTACCCATTCTGTGATTTTGTGATTCTGGGATTTTTATGCTGTCTACAAATTTCTCCTCAAAACTGCTCTTTTCCCCGCTTTGTGTATTTCACATCTAACCTAGCGGATTTGAGATTTTCCGCATTTGTGAACATTTGTGACTTTTTAAAGGATGTCTTCTTACTTCTAATAATCTCTTTTAATGTGCTCTTCAGTGTGCTGTCTTTCCCTGTAGTCTTTCTCACTTATTTTTTGATGAGCAATACACATTTGCCTAGAGCATCTGGTACAGAGCCTCTAAACTGGCCTTCTGCCACCTGCAAGGATTTTGCTTCTATTGCTTCTTTCCTGCCTAGATTTTTAAGTAAGTCATGACACTTTTTCATAGTCGTACCAGTGACTGATTTTTGAGCTTTTGCTGCCGAAAAAAGAAAGAGGCAGCAAAATATGTCCGTCTGTGCTTGTTTCCAGGAAAGCCTGGTGTGGTAGAGAGAAACAAAAGACTGCTTTAAAGCCCCACCATGCTGGCAGAGGAGGAAACGTGGTGTGGGAGATTTTGTCTTGAGGGGTGGAAAGATCCTTGCAGACATGCACCAAGGCTCTGGGAATGCATCCAACTAGATCCCCACAGCTGCAAGGACAGCCATGCAGCTGTGAGATGCCCTGACAG
Source organism: Vireo altiloquus (assembly GCA_013396875.1). NCBI lineage: Eukaryota > Metazoa > Chordata > Aves > Passeriformes > Vireonidae > Vireo > Vireo altiloquus. The sequence goes on from VZRF01011436.1 coordinate 113,080, forward strand.
GAGCATCCCCTTCAAATTGCCATTCAAAACAGATGCCTCAAAGAATCCAGGACAAAAACTTCTGAATTCCCCACTGCTAAAGGGTGTTGAGTAGATATAATTTCTCCCATTTAACTTCTGACCTGGGTTTCTGATGAAGAACAGGACAGGCTGTGCCAGGATGAGCCCAGCCCAGGTTCTGACTGCCACAGCCACTGGCACTCACCACATCCTTGTTGTCAGCATCCAGAGGGCTGCTCTCTGACGGAGACTTCTCCTTCTCACTCTGCTCTCCATAGAAAAGCGACGTCAGGCTTTGCAGCGAGGGGAGGAGCGGAGGGGTGAGGCAGAAGAGAAGTAGCAGACAGGAGAGGATAAGCACCCTTGGAGAAGTGTCTCCTAGGAGAGCAGCCCAGAAAATGCCTCCCCCCTCCCTACATCCTACACTGGGGCTGGAAGAGTGATTACTGCTGGGCTTGGGACAAAGGGGTTGCATCTTGCTGGCTCTGCACCAACAAGTCTCCCCATCTTCTCTGTGGCCCTGACCCATGATGGGCTCATGGAGATGTAGCCTTAGCTCCATTACAATACCTAAAACCAGGTATTTCTATTCCATTGTTTTCAGATGTCTCAAATGGTTTTACAGTAAAAAGGAATGTAATCATTCCTTTTAAGGAACTGCATTTTAAGTCTTGATTGCCCTTTGATCTCGCTAGTGAAGGGAAACATCACGTATTCACTGCCAGACTCGGCTCCAGATTCAGAGGCCAAGAGTAGCTGGAGAGGGGAGAAGGCAGGAGAGGGACTTTAACAGAGTTTGCTCTTCTGGGCTGCCCAGCCTTGCACTGACTTCTCCTGTGTGCACCTGCCTGTGCAAAGAAAAGATGTTTTGTTGCCCAAGGTGAGCTGTGCTCTGGTAAGCAGGCTGCTCTGGGCAGCACAGCCCACCTGGGAATATGGTCAGGGCTCTACTTTTACCAGAACACTGCTTATTTTTGTGGAATTCTGCACCTAACCCAAATGATGGGCCAGGCAAGTTGCTGTGGTGACATGAGGAACAGTCTTATTGCTGTGTGTCTCCTTCTGTCCCCTCCACTACCAGTCCTGCTCATCCCAAAAGAGTAGCAGGAGAAGAGGCAGTGGCACAGTCCCCATTCAAAAGCAGCTCTCAAGCCTTTGTCCTTCCCAGAACAGTGCCCTCACTAGCACCAAGAGCACTGTCACCAAATGCTAGTTGGAATGAAAGCTGGCCTGGGCTTTCCCTCTCCCTGCCACAGATGGTGGCAGTGTCTCCATGGGAAAGGAGGGCACCAGGCCATTGCCAGTGGGAAGGAGGGACAGGAACACCTGCTGAACTTCTCTGTGTGTCACCCCACAGTGCTGGCCTTCCTTTCAGCCCTCTTGAAGAGAATGGAGCCATCACCTGCAGCAGCTTGGCATCTTCCTCACCTGTCATTGTCCATCAGCAGTGCCAGGCGCCCGTAGTCCCAAGCTGCTTTTCGAAGACATGAGAAGACGAGAAGGAGAAGCTGGAAGAAGAAGGAGAAGTGTTTTGCTGCAACGTCTCACCCCATGGGATCTTCTCATGTCCCTCCTTTCTGCTTTCTCACTCATGAGCCCAAGCTCATGCCCCAAAACTCTTGCTCCAAACTGTTCCTGCTCCATGATCTCACCACTGCTGCCCAAGTGTCCTTTGCTGCCCACCATGATGAGGGCAAAGCCCTTGGACTTCTGCACTCATCCCTGTTCCCCAGTCAGCCAGGTGCACCAGTGCACGGGCTGCACTTGTGTGTGGCTGCCAGTGCACATGGGAGCTGCAGAGCCCGTAGAAATGGCACCTCCTTGCCCTCACCAGCCAGAGGGTGAAGTTGATGGCGAGCACGGTGGGCACACCACCGAAAGGCAGCCCCTCCAGGACGGTGCTGCGGGAGCGGGCGCTGAAGCACTGCTCCTCTGTGCTGTTCACGGGGGTGTCCAGGAAGATGAGCACATCCAGCGAGGTGAGGCCAGCACCAGCAGGTGCTGGCTCCACCGAGTACATGCTCTCCATCAGCGCCGACGTGGGGTCTCACCCTGCAACACAGAGGCAGGGGCATGGATGGAGAAACCTTTGCTTGAAAAGGGGCCATGGCTCTTCCAGGTCTCTTCCATCAAGGTCTGAGTAGCTCACTAAGGGTAGGGAGGGGAGAGGACTGGCTGGTGACCTTGGAGCTTCCCCAGTCCCAGTCTCTCTCAGGAAGAGGTTTCTGGACACAAGGCAGAGGATGTTGCTGAAGAAACCTCACAGCTACTTCCTGCCCTTTCCCCACTCCATCAAACCCCATGCAATTTGGTTGTCTCTGTCATACCTGAGACAGATCTCTCACCACCTCTGCCCGTCAGTCCTGGAAGCTGGGTTGAGTCATGGCCACCCTGGTGTGGTCAGCAGGCGGGAATGAGAAGCTGAAGCATTTGTTTGAATTTCTGAAAAAAAACAGCAATGATGATATTGACAACTGGGTTGCTGGGGCTGCACTTGCTTCTCTCCCCACAGCCAGATATCTACTGCAATGGAATATCCCTAAGCCTGCTGTCCTCCTCCAGCATCACGATCTGTGTGACTCAGGAGTTATAGGACTTCCCTTTCACTGTTCCACCTGAGCAGAATTGCTCTTTCCAAGATACCTTGATCTCTTCAGAAGAGTCAGCTTCTCGAAACCCTAAATGCCGGGCTTCCCGCCTCCTTCCCCAAGAGCTGATACCATAGGTTACAGTCCTCACTGGCAGGAGACACTTAAAGGCCATTAACGGCTTGTTTCCAAAACCTTTCCTACCATCATGCTTTAGATAGGAGAGGATCCTCTCCAAACCTGCAGTGCCTGCAGCCCCTGGAAACGAGCACCCTACAACATGGTTGTTACTCATGGGGATGCCACAGGACAGTGCCAAACAGCTGCTGCACTCACCATACAAAGATGAGGAGAGGGAACCAGCACAGCAAACATTAACAAATATGGGGTGGGGACAAGTGGGTCAGAGTCTCTTGTCCTCATGTGCCTGTCCTGCCTCTGTGCCTTGGAGTCACCCTCGACACCTTTAGCCAGATGCTTCTGGTGCCTGGAGAGCTGCATGGCCTTCAGAGAAGAACAGCTATGTCCGTGGTGAGACCATCGAGTCTTTGGAGGCCTTTAGCAGCCAAATATAAATTTGAAATTGGCCTGGTCCTCTAAGCAAGGGCTCTTATAAGATGACCTCCAAGGAGGTACTCCCAACTGCAATTATTCTATATCCCTATTCTCAGGAACTTGTGCTCCTGACAAGAATATTTTCAGACCTGCCTGAAGTTTATAAGTGTAGGGCAAGGCACTTTTATAGATAAGGATCTATATAAGTGCCTTGTCCTGCAGACATGATGGGCACAGTAAATTGTGACCAGTGCAAAGGCTATGTGAAAACTCAAGAGTGGTTTATAACATGTACTCCTGTGAGCTTTGCATTCACTGGGCATTCATTCTTGTCCTTGTTTTTTATCTATATTCCAGCCACAACTGAGACCCTGCTATGGCCCCTGCAGTCACCTAGCACCAGGTGAAACCTGCTGGAGGGGATCCCTGCTGGAGGACACTCAAAGCCCACATGAACAGGATGGAAGAAGAGAAGCAGGACCCATGGTATAATTAAGCAGAGGAGGAGAATGCAAAGATAGATGGGACCTCCAGGGATGTGGAGATGCAAACTGTTTATGGCAGTTTTTGACACCAAGACCAAACAGGATCAACTCTTCTTCAACACCAAAGGAAACCTAATTGAGAGGTCCTTGGAGAGCACAGAGACAGCACACAGAAAATGACTTGGCTTAGAAACAGGATATTCCTAAGCTCTACACAGATTTGCTTTTGTTAGGAAACAATAACTTGTGCTGTGTCAGTGTGACAGATGGGGGACTACAGCAGCACCTGATTTTAAATGCATGGTTGTGGCCTCAGCCTCTCTCTCTTAGACCTTGCAGTTTGCTGCTTGAGGAGTCCTGTCCTAAAGTTCATGAGGAGAAGGAGATTAGTCCTGTCCTAAAGTTTACAAGAAGCTCAGACACCCCCATAACACAGCTGACCAGAATGGGCAGGGTGAGTGCTGCAGGAACTGACATATGTTACATGCCTGAGAGACTGGCTCTCTTTGACCTCCTCATCCAGGGAAAGAATAAGCTGAAGAGGAGGGAGGTTTTCAAACACAAGAGTTGACAAAAAAAAAAAAAAAGAGAGAGAGAGAGAAAGAAAAAAAAAAAAGGTCTGAGAGCCTGGACACTGAGGATTCCCAAGGGATTCTCAACCCAAGCTCTCCAGAGGGTTGAAGAATTTAAGAACTACTCTTGGTGCTTGCAGTTTCAAAATCCAACACACAAAAAAGATGGTGACTTGCTATTTTCATTTCTGAAGCATAAATTCCATCCCAAAGAAAAATCTTCACTGAAAGCCCAAGAGTGGCTGGGATGACTGGACCAAGGCTATGAACCCAGAAGAGCCTGAGTCTCACCCCACTGCAGTATTAGGTTGGCCTGAGCCACGGGCTTCAGAGTCTGCTACAGACCTGCCCATGCTGCATCTTCAGTTCTCCTCAGAGGTCCCTATCCATATACACATCCATCTGTCCAGTCTGTGGTTTCTGGAGACATCCCTGCCCAAGCTAGGACAGCAAAAGAACTGCCAGGTCACTTGAGATATGCCAATACTTCTCCAAATGGCATCCCAGTAGACTCGGGGCTAATACTTGCACCCAGGTGTGGAGTGATGGATGGGCTGACAAAGCGTCCCTGTAGTGCCCTCAGTCGCAGCCTGCCTCCCACCCACGGCTGGGAGTCCTGTACTTCAAGGGTCAGCATGGTCCCACCAGGAAAATGACCCCTGACAAGGGACCTCCAGAAGAGACCAGCAAGAAGTGAGGGGGCTACTCTGGCAAGCAGCAGCTGTTTGCCCTGGCTTGCCTGTCTCCTGCTTGCCATCAGGCAACCACCTGGGCCACTAGGACCTCTAGCCAGGGTCTGCTCTTTGCTATGGAAATGCTCTCAATCTGTTCCCCACCATGTGCATGTCTCCCTCTCTCCCCTCTTCCTGTAAGCAGCAGGGCCATTGCCATCTGGCATTTTCAGCTGCTAAATAATTCACTGCCTTTTTGTTAACAAGAAGAGTGCGTCTCTGACCGGGGGAGCTGTTGGACCATCAGCAAATAAACAAGGAGACTCTTAGCAACCTCCAAGTCCCTTCTCAGTCACCACCACTCCATTACCCAGCAGTAAGATGCTGCAGTTTGTTTCTAGGCACCGGCTTCACGCCTGTAGGAGGAACATCCTGTTGGAGGATGGCAGGGTGAGAGGGATTTTCACAGGGATCTGTACAAGCTGTGTTTCTCTATCAAGTGCTTGTTGCTATCCCCTTCTCTCCCATATCAGATATTTTGTTCCTGGTCGCCAAAAGCAACGGGTTCCTCCTGGAGATGGTGCTAATATCTCCTGCTCCCAGCTCTCCTGCCCAGAAACATCCCAAAAGCAAGCCTTCACCCTTCCAGCCCAACCAGCTCATTTCTCTCCACACAGCACTGCTGGTGCAATGCCAGACTCCATGAAGAAATTTCGGGAGCAGAAGATACTTGAAGACCCAGTCCAGCCTTATTCCCTCTCTCTTAAGCACCTCCAACTCCAAAGGAGTCCAGGCTGAGGCCTGTAAACACAGCCTTTGAAGTGTATCGCAGTTCCTCTGAACATCATCTCAAGCTACTCTCCTGCCTTTTTCTTGGTCCTTTCCTTGCCAGATAGCCACAGAAACTCACCTCCAAATACCCAAACCACTACTTTTCTAGACCATTTGCTCCAGCCAGTCTCACCTCTTATGGTGCAGCTCTCAGAAAAGCTTATGCAATTTATATAGGTGCAGTGTTGCCATTAAAATAACTAATGGGGGCAACCAGCTAAAAGGAAGTTGTGTACATGTTCTAGAAACAGCATGCAGCAGAGGCAGCGGAGGAGATTTCTGCTCATGTGCACCAAGAACAGCTTAAACTCAGACTTCTAGAACATGTTCAAACTCCCTCTGGTTGGAGAGGAAAGTTTTTTGGTATACAGAATGAGAAATCACAGAGACACTGTGAGGTCACACTTGAAGTCATTGTTGAAATGCCTAAGCTAAATTTTCATGTCATACAAATGAGAAAATTCAGCATTTTGCAATACTCAGTTGATGGCACTCTGCAATAGTATCTGAAAGGTTCAACAAAACCCACAGCATCACCAAACCAGTTCCTGTTTCCAGCTCTGCCACTGCCATTGAGCTTTTCCCAATCTTTAGGGGCCAAAGGAACAAGTACTGTTGTGATTAACGGAGTTGGATGGGTACCTTCACCTCCAGAACGTGTCAGGACAGCTTCCCATCAGCTATGTATGAGGCAGGGCCTCTAGAAGCCAATCACAGGCAGATGTCCCTCAGAGCAGCCACTGTCTGGAGAATTGACAGCAAAGGACTAGTCAAGAAAAACAGGGGTGGGCAGGGTTGCAAGTGGGAAAATGAAACAATAACAAAAAGGTAGAAATTTCAATATATGGTCTATCCATTCCTTACTTAGAGGAAAGATACTAAAATAGGGTCAGAAAAAAGTCAGAAAACATGTAGGGCAATTCTTTCTCCTCTTTGTGGCCTGTAAATGGACAGTGAATGCATGAGATTTGCCACTGAAACTGATTTTCTGGATAATTTCTGTGAAGCATTTTCAGTGCATGTAAGGTTTGCCTTGAATATTCAGTGCCCTCTTTGTTTTGTTGATACATCAGCATATGTTTCTTCTCTCCGGTTGGGTGGGCACTAATCCAGAGAATCAGATTTCCAATTAAAAATAAGGCATGTCTTTTATGTGAATGCAATTTTTCATAATTTCTTTTTTCCCCTGAAGCATCCTGCCAGCAAACTCATTTGCTAGGGGATTCACAGACAGCTGGAGTAGCAAAACATCAAAACAGTCTTGGGAGCATCGAGATGACTAAGCTGGGTTTCCCAGCATGCCTATACTCATCCAGCCTTAGCATCCCACTCTGGCACAGGTGGGATTACTGACTTCAGCTGGCCAGAGGGCAACCAGGGCATGGGGCTGCTGATGGAGCAGTCTGTGGCCACACAGAACAGCCAGGCTGAGGACCTAGACCTAGAAAACAAGCATCTATTCTACCTGACTGCTTCTACACCCTTCTTCCATCACAAGATCGTGGCCAGACTGTGGAACGGAAAAAAAGGATGCTGTAACAGGGAGATCAGGTCCATGCCCTGGTGTGCACAGGAGCAGGCAGGCAGGCAAACCTCCAGCATCCCACCCTGCAGGACTGCAGTGACCTACCCTGCAGGACTGCAGTGACATGGAGGGCAGGAAACCTGAGCCACTGCCACTTACTCAGCAGGGCTAACCAAGTACCTCAGGATAGGAAAAGGCTCAACAACAGCCTGTGCTGAGCTCAGCACACTCCCTGACAGTTTTGACACCACAGGGAATGGTGACCTCTCTATTCTTGTAACTTGGTGCATGGGCAAACAGGCACATCATGGGCCACATCTGTCCCCAAGAGGTATGAGCACAGAGGGGATGGGACCAGAGACACAACCCTCCAACCCACAGAGGTCCAAGACATTCCTCCCTGACTCTCCCTTCAACCTTCCCTCTTAAGAAAAATGGCTTCCAGGTCCAAAAAGCAAAGAGAGGATCTGGCTGCTCATGGTCTGTGAGGAGAGCACCTGTGGGGCAGCAGCATCCCTGGGCAGGGTTCATTGACCCTGGTGTGAATGCTGTGCCCACAACCTGTCAGGGTACCAGACAGAAAACCCACCAGCAGAAGACCCCATCCTATCACCAGCAGGACATGGGACATACACCAGCCTGTTCTGTTTGCCTGTTGCAAATCAGATGCATCTTTCAAACAAGGACCATACCACAAGCAGCAACATGACTTGTGGGTTTTGGAGGCTGGGGTTAGTAAAGGTTGGAGGCAAAGGATCACAGTGCAGCAACAGATGACTCCTAACAGGTACAAAACACCTGCTCAAATACTAATTTTGTCATTGCCAATGAAGATATGATCACTCAGAGAGGTCAGAAGGACTCACATTTCATGGATCCTACTCCATCTCACACCCGCACCCACCACTCAATGAGAAAATGAATGTGAGCGCATGACTGCATAAGATAAACCTGCTTAAAAATGGTATAGATAAATTTCATCTTCCCTATCAGTAATCTCTGGCATTGCTCTCTCACTGAGGAGTACGAAGCTAGGCCCACTGCCAGCCAGGGCAGGAAGGCTGGGGAAAGAGCCAACCCATGAGCCCTCCCAGGCCCTGGAGATGCAAACCCCATAGGGAGGTCCTTCCCCTCAATGGTGAGTCTGCCTTTGGCGCTGCTGCTCCTATCCCCAATGCTTCATCATTCCCAACCTGCCCTGCCACATGGTTCATCTAAATAATGTAACCGAGTAGGAGGCTGAGACTGACCCCATTTTGGGGAGCCAAGCAAGTTTTTCTGCACTCAGGGTTGGCAGGTTGCCACTACCTTCAGGAAACCCTGTGCAGGGTCATGCTGCCCCAGGGACTCACCTGAAACCAACACAAACCCCTCCCCTGCTATGTGTCCCTGTCGTGGCTGCCACATCACTCACAGCTCTCTGCCCTCCCCTTCTTCCCCAGCACCACCAAACAGAGTGGGTTTCTGGCACTCGGACAGATTAAGTTCCATGAAGTTTTTAACAAGAAGGCATCCCAGTCCCCAGCGTCTATTGGGACTCTCTGCAGGACAATGGTTGCGGCCTTCCAAACAGGCACCTACATAAGCCCCTTCTCCTGCAGGGATGCTGTGGACTGAGCAGGCCAACACTGATTTGCTGCAGGGCTCCTTGGCAGAATAAAGCCAAACCCCAAGCAACCAAGAGCAAACAGTGCTTACAGTGAGATCTACAGCCAGGGAGATTTGTTTGGGCCAGTGCGTGGGAGATGCTGTGCACAGAGCAGCTCTTTTCTAGCCCCTCCTCCACACGTGTGTGAGCCAGCGGCTGCTGGAGCCAGCGTATTGAGATGGGGAAGGAAGAATCGGAGCGGAATTTATTTATTCCACCCCCAGCCCTTTTTGCCACAGTTGACTAAGTGCAGGTTGGCTCTAACTCCTATTTGTTTTGCATTTCACTCTCCCGCTGTGCACGCAGCCCCTCACAGAACACTTTGTGTGTGCAATGCACCAAGCAAACATGAGCTAATGGGGCTGCAAGCTTCCCAGAGTATCATGCACCCTTGTCCTCTGATAAAACTTAAATCAACATTCTTCAGCACAAAGGATTACCTGGACGAGACCCAGCCCAAGCAGAGAGCAGGGCACTGCTGGGCTGCTGGTAGGTGATGGCTGGGAGCAGAGAAACAGGAAAGGGGCCTTATAATAAAGATGGGAACAGACTTTTCAATAGACCTTGTAGTGACATGGTTTTAAACTAAAAGAAGGGAGATTCAGACCAGATATAAGAAAGACATTTTCTAAGTCGAGGATGGTGAAACACTGGCACAAGTTGTCCACATAGGAGGCAGATGCCCCATCCCTGGAAACATTCAAGGTCAGGTTGGACAGGGCTGTGGGCAACCTGGACAAGTTGAAGACGTCCATGCTCACTGCAAAGGCATCGGACTAGAAGACGTTTAAAGGTCCTTTTCAGCCCAAACTTTTGTATGTTACTAGGACAAAGCCAGGGCTGACTTTAGGGCATGGAGTTCACATGTGGGAAAGAAGGGTATCATCTCAGGGCTCTCAGTTAACTTATACACATGCACACACACGTCCATTCAGAAAAGTAGTATTTCAGGAAAACAGTAGAGACATCCTGGTACCATCAGATCCCTTCTCCAACCTGGGCTGCATGCATGCTGTTCACAGTCCCCAGAGCAACCTTTGCACTTGTAATTAATTAATGATGATACACGCAGATGAGAACAACTCCCAGCCCCTGCTGCCTGTGTGACTGAGGGACATGGCAGCAGCTGGCCCTAGGGAAGGGCTTGAACTTCCCTGCAAAGGGTATCCCTGGGTTTCTTACTGCCTGCCAGCTCCACTCTGCAGAGGCAGTTCTCATTTGGCATTGAAGACCAAGGAAGACACCTCTCAGCAAGGCTGCAGTGGTGGTGGGATGTCAGGCAAATACAAGCAGATTGGTTCTTCTGCCACCCAGGTTACAGTGGAGGAGGACAGAGGAGGACTTTAAGGCCTTTGTGAAGGAAAGTGCCACCTTCACTGGGAAAAACACTCCCTTGTGAAAACCTGTATGGAAACCAGGAGTAGCTGTGCCTTGGTCAGGGCCCAGACTGAAGCTGTCACAAGTCACAGGCATCTTTCACAAAGCCACAAGGTGCCAGGCACTTTTTGGTTCCTGGAGATGGGGAAAAAGACAGGACGGAAATAGGGAAAAGGCAGCTCTTTCCGCCCCCCCAAGTCCCTTCCACTGTTTGGGGAGCGGGGAGCGGGGAGCAGGGAGCTGTGGGAGGCAGAAAGCAGAGTGGGAGGTTTATCTGATGCCTTTTATAAAGCCACCTGCTGCAGAGACTGCCAGCCATGGGAGCAGCCAGCAGGGCTAGAGCCGTCACCTGAGGGAACTCCACCCGAGGGCAGAGGGAAGTAAACCGGCAAGGAGAGGAGTTGGGTTGTGCATGACAGGGATGCAGGCTGGGAAGCCCAATATTGCACTGGCTGGGCCAGGCAATACTGGTGGCTTTGCATCCCAGTGTCCTGCCTGGCCAGGACAGCATGACATAGGTGGGGATGGCACGGACCTCACTGCTGCGTTGGTGGAGAGAGAAGGCACATTTCAAGCCCTTGTGCAGCTGTTCTCAGCCACTGAGCTCCAGATAGCCCTCCTCACAGCTGATGCCCATCAGCCTGCTGTGCAATGGGCTACCAAGGGCCTGGTACTCATGCTGCTGGGCACAGCTCTGCTCCATTCCAGCCTGCTGCTGCCTGACAGGGACCTGGGAGCACCCTCCCACCAAGCACCCTCATCCCACAGCTTCCTAGGGGCCAGTGGGCAGTGTTATGGTTATCCTGTTGATCCCCTTCTCCTGAGTCCAGACATGCACCTTCCTCCACACTGCTCTGGGGGATGCCTTGGTGCCACCAGCTTCTTCACCCTTCACTTCTCCCCATCTTCAAGCAGTCACAACATCCTCGGCTGCATCCTCAGTCCTACAGCTGACTCTGCTGGGGAAGCAAAGAAACACTCCTGCCCTGCTCAGCTCGCCTCTCTACAAGCACAGAAGCTTCTTCCCGAGAATAGTGGATTACGACACTACACACATATACATACACACACAAAATATGATTTTAGAGCATCTAAAATCTAGAGCAGAGCTAGTAGAACATTTCTACTGCCTGTGCTTGGTGCCAAGAGCAGAGTGAGGTCTGGGCTGCAGCAGGAGCCCATGAGCACAACTGCTCACCAATCCTGGCCTTGACAAAGCTTTCCTCCCACCTCTGCCCAGCTTCTGAGCAGATCTGGGTAACACCATATGACTGGAATGAATCACGCTGCCCTGGGAGCATGAGAGCTGGCAGCTCAGTGAAGGCTGTGGCACCAGTGGGTTTCACAAGTGGGAATGGCCCCAGCAGCCACTCACATCCAGCCATGCTAGTTGCATCCAGCTGTGCCAGAGGGATTAGCACACTGCACACCGGTTTGAGTCAATAGTGTATCAAAGGAAAAGGAAGGGAAAGCTTTTGACGGTGTACACCATGCAGGGCAATCCTGGCACTGCTTTTCACTGCAGAAGTGGAGGGAGCAGGTAGTTGCTCTCCTCCGGTCGCTGAGGCACACATCCAGTTGTCTCTGCAGCCCACACAGCTTTTGAGGGAGATGAGAGGAAAGCTGCTGCTTCAGCCAGGAAGGAAGATAGCTCTCCCAGGCACATGTGGAGCTGTAGACATATGGCTCTGCAAAGCACAACTGTTTTGACCTCCTCTTAGTGTGACAGGTGCTCATATATGGTGACAAGACATCCTCACCATTTGCATCATCCCCAGGAATTCCCCTTGCCCACAACACCCAAGCATAGCTACAGTCATGTACCTGCTGCAGGGCACAGCAGAGCTAAGCAGAGCAGAGCAGGCAGCCTATCACACCCACCAGCCTGCTCTCATCTCCTCCATGGAAAGGATCTGGGGAGCCAAATACACCCGGAGCACCAGAGATAAAAAGGAAATCATAGGACTTTTGGGACAAGACCTGGGGTTCACAATCCCTCCAACAGACACCTGTCACAGGCGGGTGGCCCAGCACAGGGGATGAATGGGACAAAGATGGTCAGCAAACAGACTCTTGTGCCAGTGCCGCAAGCTGGTACTGCTTGCACCCACTGTGCTGCTGTTCTGCCCTGCTCTCGCTATACCCACTGGTCAGCAGCTGCCCACAGCAGCAGAAGGGGTGTTGGCAGTGATGCATGTGATGGAGAAAAACACAAGAAATGTTTTTTTTCCGTTCAGGCAGAGAAGGAAGTGTCACATCTGGACATGTACGGCAGCCAGGCTGTGAAAGGGACAAGGCACTGGGAGAAGAGAAGCCGTGGGCTGGGAGGCACAGCATCGCCCAGAGGATGTGAGACAGATGGCAGATTTGGCAGCGGGGCGGTCACAGAGCGACCTGCAAGCTTTTTCCGCTGCAAGAGCACACAACACAACACAGTGCAGGGGCTGCCAGCCCAGCCTGGCAGGTTTGCTGGGGGGTCACATCCTTTCAAACATGCTGCATCCAAAAGGCAGCATCAGAGATACTTCATATGCAATTCACCCTTGGAAAAAGGCTGTCTAGATTCAGGGGGAAAATGGGAGAAAATGCAGAGATTGTCCCTGGCTTCTCTTCACGAGCCTACCTTCCCTACACACAGGATCACACAGCCAGGTTGGTGCTCAGGGAAGGGCTGGCAGCCCTTGAGCTGATTTGCCCACTCTGCCAGCAGCACAGGGTCCCCAGGCAGCCATTCCCTGCCCTCCACATAAACACTGCTCACATGGAACAGAAAAGATTGGGAAATTAAACATGAGGCACTGCAGAAGATGGCTGCAAAAGGAACCTCCCCAAGTTCATGCCTCCTTGTCCTTCCAGGGCGATTGGGCACAGCAGAGCCAGCACTAGGAATACAGCTGTCTGAAGAGATTTGAGGACCCTGTGTCAGCAGGATGGTATATCTCTCTCTGATCCCCCCACCTGGCAGGGATCAGTGTCCCCAGCAAGAGCCACTGCAAGCCTCTCCACAGCCTAGCAGCTATTGAGGCCCTGTCACAATTAGTAGGAATCAGACAGGCTCTGTGTCCCATTTTGTAAGAGATGTTTGGGGATGGGGCATTGATATGGAGGTGTTTGGGGAGTGGCTGGGTACTGTGGCCCAGTCCCAGACAAGGCTCCTGCTTTATCCCTGGCTTTGGATATGCTGTTCTCCCTGCCTGCATCCCTACCCAGCACATCCCAACTTGCCACCGTGTACTGTGGCTCTGCACTGAGCACCCTGAGAACCTGATCCCATATTCGACCTCAGCAGCACCAGCAAGGCATTTACTAAATGAGTGAGGGCCTCCACCTCCTCATGCATGATGTGACTGATGTAAGGGGCAATTTGTTGCTCACTGTGCTGCATAGCTGCTGTCCCTGCTCTGGGAAGCATCTCCCCCACCTGGAAACACTGCCAGCCAGTTTGAGAAAATGTGAGGTGAGAATTCATGAGACCTCAGCACAGCTGCCACCTCCCAGACTGACCCCCTGGGGCAACCAGCACTTCCAGTAAAGCATGGACACATCCTGCAGCAAAATACCTCTCTGCTTCACTATTGCCAGCAGCACACCTGCACTCACTAGAGACAAAAATCTGTGCAACGACAGATGCCATGGAGGTTCTGGCTCATCCCAACATCCTTGTGCCAACCACAGCCCCGGAAGGGTGAGCAGAGCTCTGAACAGGCAGCCCAGAGTGGTGGGCATCAACACTTAAGTGCAGCTGAATCCTACACTGTTGCTTCTTCCCTGGGGATACACTGATAGCTGCAGGACACACTGGTCTCCAAACTCTGCCCAGCTGCTTTCCATGCTTCTCCTGGCAACACAGCTGTGTCATGGGGCACATGAATGTCATGCTGGAGGGAGGGGACCCTCCAGCACGACATTCATGTCAATAACAAAAGCCAAGTGTGCAGAGCCACAGAAGGACACTGGAAAGGCTCCTCCTAACGCTCACCATGTCATGGAGAGACCCAGTGCTAAAGGAGCTGCAGGACCAGGAACCCGAGAGCTCCAACAGTGCTGCTGCTGTGCAGAGCACCAGGCTCACACACAGGGCACAGCCACAAAACCCAGCTACCTGGCTTAGCTCTGTTCAATTAAGGGGAGAGATACCATCCTGCTGACACAAACACTCTCCCTGCTTTCTACCTCTCAAACAAGGTGAGCTCTGAGGAACAGAGAGCTTTCCCCAGTGTGTTCAGGGAGCACACAACCAGACTGCAGCACTGAGAGCAGGACTGGAGGGTCGGCAGGGTCCCATCAAATGCCAGTGCAGCTCTTCTCCTGCCCCAGGGGATGGAGAGGACACAGCACTGGCATGGAGGGGAGGGGCATTGGTACCTGGGGAGGTGGATGGATCACTCCCAGCTTGGACTTCTAAGGCTACACATATACAGAAATTTATGCTGCCTCTAGGATACTGTCCACAAAACAAAACCAAAGCCAAAACAAACAAAACCCAAAACAACAAGAAAACCAAACCAAAACCAACCCAAACAAAAAACCCCAACAACAACAACAAAAAAACCCATCCCAAAAATAACCTCAAAACCCCCCAAACCAAAACAACTTCCCAAAAAACCCAAAAAACAAAAAAAAAGAAGGCCCAAAGAAATATGGAGTGAAATCTCCTCTCTGCTGAAACAAACTGCAACATGCCTTTTAAGAGGGCTGGAAATTCACCCTATCATTAAGGAAGGAAAGAAACCCCTGAAGTTTAACTCTCTGCAGGGACTGTCCAAATAAACAGTTGGTCCTTCAGATGTAGTAGCTGCCAGGATGAAAGAATCCTGAAACCTGTAGTACACACAAAGCTATAGTCATCACAGTGTATGTATGTACCCAAGACAAGACTTAGGGCATGGTCATAGTTTCTCTAAGTTCAGTTACTAAAACTTTCCACAGCTAGCTTTTTCCAGCCCAATGTGTAGGATATCAGAGGACTGTGTTTGCAAAGACATCCATTCTCTGGCTCCTGAAATGACTGAACAAAACACGAAAGTCTTTAAAACATACAATTCTCAGGAGGTTACACAGCCACTACCACAATTATTATCAGTATTTCCTTTATTTGGGCTTTCTTTGTTTTTATAGAAGGAAGAATTTGATGAAATTTCATGAAAGAAAACATAAGAAATTAAAAACTTGGATTAAAAAAAAATTAAGCTTGATGAACACCTTGCTACAGAAAAATCAAACGAAACTGCTTGAGGAGAAGATTAGCAGCAGTAATATGAAAGGAAAAAGCAATAAAGAGAACTTAGAACCAGAACAAATAAAAGAATTATGACTCTTGGGAACATACACCTGACTGAAAAGTAATCAGATTTGTCTGAACTAAAAACTTTTTAAATTAAAAAGCCAGCCAATTTAAAACTAGAAGTTCTTAAAACCTACATGCTAAGAACTCAGATTCCTCTCATCAGTGAAAACTAAGTCTCTAGAAATTCATGGAGCATGACCTTGCTGCCAGATCCACTCAGTGGCTGAGCACCTGGAGCTAAAGCCTGATGAACTGCGAAAGTGGCTCTGACAGCAGCAACCTTTTCTGAAAGTAGAGGGGAAAAAATGTTTCCATTAACTTAGTACACAGATTAGTTTAGTAAAAGTTCTGAAAAATTACTGCAGGTTAATGCAGGAAAGCCTGGTTCCCTTTCAAAGCCTAATGAAGATGAACTGCGAGAAGATAATCTCTACTAGCTCTGAATTCTTAAATGTCAGAAATAATCAAGTTATATCACATTTTGTATCTCCTAGGATAAAATTCTGTTTCTATGATATAGTATTATAGTAATACAATATACAATATAGTATAGCAGTATAGTATTGTTAGATTAATTACATATATAAATAATGTTTTCATACACTTTAAGCGGTTTTATTTAACCAACTAGAAACTGCCTTTAAAATGCTCACAATCTGCATTTTCAATTGGATTTCATTTTCCATTGAAATACAGCTCGACCAAATTTATAATAAATAATTAAGTGATATCTAAAAAGAAATGCATCAGTCACCATTTTTAATGCAAGAAATATAGACATTAAGTATCTAAAAAACCATATGTTAGCTATAAACCCACTCCCTTAAGCATAGTGCAGCCTCCTGCTCAGCCCTAAGCCCTACATGATGCTGATCACTGAGAATCAACTTATCCTTAGGAAAGGAGCAAAAGTGTACGAACACAGTGAGATTAAAAACAGGTACTTAGGTCATGACTTTCTGATCATTAATTCAAGTCCTGACTTTAATCCATCCATCCATCCTATTCAGCAGCAGGTCAAGAGCCAAACAAGGAACAGACCAAGTTTACTCTGAAGTCTATAAAGTTTGGTTCATTTTTCTGTCCTTTTTGCCATTATACTTCCATGTAGTTCTGCCCTCCCTGAGAAAAGCAGCCCAGAAACACAATGAACAGGGCATGTCTCCAGCCTGGAGCCTGCAAGCCCTGGCAGTCCCCTAGTCTTGTAGAGTCCTCCAGAATGCTGCTTGCAGACAAAGGGAAGCTAGGCGAACTTCAACTTCTGGTCATTTCTCTAGTGCTGCCTTGGGGATTACCCCATGGTGACAGAATTTGTCAGAAGACAGGACAAATAAGCTCAGAAGCATCGAGGATGAAAGTGGGGTCAGCTAGAAGAGGTTTCTCAGGGCCACGTCCTGGCAGGCTTTGAATATCTCGAAGTATGAATACCCTGCTCCAAATCACAGCCATGCCAAGAAGACCATCCCAACCTGCTATTGGAACCAGATCCTCCATCCAGGTGTGTCCCAAGCCCCACATTACTAGAGGCTGTCTCAATGCTGGCTGGGATCCTAGCAGCACAGGTGCCTGGGGTCCATGGCCAGCCACTTCCATGCCTCAAGGGTCAAGCTCAGCTTGCCAGCCCTCACACGATCTCAGCACCTCAGCTTGTGCCACTTCTTTGGTGTGCCACCTTCGTGTGGGTCACCGTGCTGCATGGGTAGCACAGCAAGAGGATTCCTCTAGCAGGGCCACCCACCTTGGCCAATGCAGAGGCCTCAGACCTTGCCTCAGGATACCACAGGCTCGCTTTGGGTAACTGCTGGGAGCCACTCCCCAGCTACATTTCCAAAACTATTGTTTGCCCTAATTCCTGCACCCCTAGCTTCTCTGAATTTTGGTCTCCTCTTGCCCATCCAACACAGCACATTAAGGGGCTCATTGTTTCAATCTCCATCACCTCCTATCCCAGCTGTCCCCTACCACCAACTCCCAGCTAATAACAAAGTGTTCTCCAGTGAAGCAGGGCCAGACCCCTTTCCTATCTCTGTTAAAGGAACTCAAAATTACATGATGACATATTTTTCCACCTCTCACAAGCTGCCTTTTAGCACTTGGGGGTCCAGTGGAGCCTGTCTTGTTCAGATCCTGCCTTCCTCTCTGTTCACCCACAAATCTGTGGATGACAAGACACAAGACTTTAGTGCTGGGGAGAGGGGAATCAGGTCACCCAAAGTTTTCACAGGCTCCCACTGAACAGGAGCAGTGAATCTCTCTGCTCCGGTACTCGATTTTAAACACGTCTTTATTTAAGATCAAATTATGACTGCAAGAAGCCCCTCCTTGGTGAAAATGGTAACCCCAGCTTCTCATGGGGACCCTGCTTGGAACTACACAACTGATTCCAGTGTTGAAATGCTTCTATACAGTGGTGTTCATGCTCCTCAGAGGCTGGACAACATTACGGTAATTTCAATTAGGAAGCCAATTTCTCAGGCAAAGAGGTTTTCTCTGCAGCCCTAAGCATGGCTGCAGTTCTTAAGCCAATACAGCCATCAGCCAAGAGAGGGCCGTACTAGGCAGGACAGGTAAAGCAGGACAGCACTAGGGCTAGGGTAACCATCAAGACGAGTCATAAAAAGCAAAACAGGTGAAGAGGTGTGAGATCAAGCAACAGCTGAAGTGCCAGAGAGGTGAGGGTGACACAGGGACCAGGGCAGCAGGCTGGGAGAGGTAAGCCCATGCCCCGCTCCAAGCCACTCTGCAGAGAGGCTCGGGGGGGACTGGCCGTGCTCTTTCTCACCCATTAACCAGCAACAATAGTGGCCAGGGGGATGGGAAGGGCTGTGCACCGCTCTCTGTCTGTCCCATTGTTGCTGTAATAGTGTGAGCAAACTGCTGACATTGTCCCCACCTAATAACAAGATGTGATCACAGCCTAATTACTAGTCTCAGACACATTTGAAGCAGTAGCTTCAAACAAGCTTTGAAAGGATATTTAGGCACCTTAAAGTGCAGGTAGATGCCAAGTGGGATCTTTTAAAGCTCTAAGTCCTCTTGTGTTTGAGTATGACAGCCGGTTAGGGACTGAATGTTTTCGAGCCATAGCTGAAGGAAATTAGGACTGGAGCTGCTTCTCCAGTCCTGAAATAATCTGAAAGCAAACTTGCTTGTGCTCTGAGCACAGTGCATCAGCAATGCAATGTTTTCTTCAAACTTAGGGCTAAGTACACAAAATATATTTACAGCAACTAAAGTAAGTAAGAAACACAAGAGTGAAAACAGCAGAAGGCTTTGGTGTTTGTAGGACTCGTGGAGGAGTCAGCATTTGCACAGCACACTGATGTTTGCCTAGGAGTTTAGGTGATTGATTAGTTTAATATCAATTCAATTCACTTGTGGGTGTTAGAAACATTTTTCCCCCTTCTTGCTGCTTTTGGAAAGCTCTCGAAGACTTTTAAGATGAGAGTATTTCCTACAAGAAATATTTTAAAACAGAGACACTCATCCTTTTACAGTTCTGCAGATGCAGGCTCCGAAGCTGTGCTGAAATCTGCCTTATGTTCCCGTGGGCCAGAAGTCTCTACATAGAAGGAGGACAGTATTTACCTGCGAGGGCCTATGCACACCCTGATCAGCATTCCCAGCAAGCATCACTATTTCTGTCCTCCACAGGACCACCCTATGCTTACCATTGTCAGCAGCCACCAAACCAGAGATTAAAGAGTTAACCTCAGGGAAAGCTTTGAAGAGGACAGTAGTTACAGAGAGATTAAAACGTTATGAAAAATAATAATAATAATAAAAAGATCTGAAAGGCATTGGAATGGAGTTTCAGGAGCCAGGATGGAGCCATGGGAAGAAGGCAGAGGTTTAAGCTCACAGGGAAGCCGGAAAAGCCCATATGTGCTATGGAGTCAGAGGCTGCAGGGGTGCTCCCTGTTTTTATTTATTACTTATTTGTTTGCCAGTGGCTGTTTGCCAGATTACTTTAGACAAATCCTTCCGGAAGGAGCTGCTTCTGCTTCCCTCTCCATCTGTTGCCCAGCCTTGACCACCACTTTGCAGGGCAGCAGGGAAGGCAGCGAGGCCAAGGCTCTGGTCTGGTACCAGAATCAGTCTTTCTGCTTCCTATTTTTTCCACTTTCTCCCCTCTCCCCTCTGAACAAATACTGCAAACCACTACAACAGCACCTTTTCTCCCAAATGGCATATTTTGTTGTCTCTCTTCTGCTCAGACAGGCAGCCTGACTGGTTATACAGAATTGTAAATCTCCAACATGGGGCAAAGTGCTTTCTCATACCTTGTTTCCCCACCCAGTTTTCCCTTCACACCCTGCTCTCCCCTGAACTCTCTGAAAGGGGAGAAGGCTGGCATGTACATCAGTCCTGGAGATGGTGGCTAAACAGTTAAAAGGAAAAAGATGTTCATGCAGAAATAACATCTGTCAGCCAGACAAAGGTCTCTCTCTCTTTTTCTCCTGGATAACACTCCTTCTGTTCAGGAGGTTTCTGAATAGTGAACCCACTGTGCAGCACTGCTGCTGCTAGTGAGGATGGGGAAGCAAACAAGGGAGAAGGCAGGGCCTTCGTCTATGGACAAATCTGGATGAAGTCATAAACTGGGGGAAAGCAGCACGGCCAGAGCATTAGATCACCCTGACCTACCAGCCCTCTCAAAATCATCAGTATAACAAAACTGGAGGGAGAAATGGGGAGAGGGTCCCGCTCCTCTCCCCCATCAGCACAAAGCATATCTAACACGGTCAGGTGTAGCTCCCAGAAGGACAATTCTGTGGCCAGGATGACGTGGGGACTGAGCACAAGCCATGACATGACACAGCGGTGGGGGGACATTTTATCTCATATTGCAGGCCAGTGCATGTGCACTGGGAGAGGACACTGAGAGGCTGGGGCTCACTCCCTGCTTCTGCCACTAACTTGTTCCAGCAGCTCAGGGAAGCCCCTGTGCCTTGCTGGGCCTCAGGCGTCCGTCAGACAGGCAGAAGCAAGCATTAGTTACAAACACTTTGATGCGTGGTCCAAGATGAACGAGGGCGAACAGCGTCTAAACAGAGCCAAATAACCCAGAAATCTCCCACAACGCCGACCCAAACCTGTCCCTGCCTCCCGGACCCGCAGAACAGCCCTGGCGAGCGGTCCCGGGGCCGCTTGAGGAGATGCTGGCTTACCCGCCCGGTGAGCATCCCCCGCCGCAGTCGCACCCGGCAGGCGCAGCTCGGCGTGGGCGGGCCGGGGTCAGTCCCACGCACGCTTCCTTCCCACCCCAACCACCGCACCGCCAGGCCGTGCCCCCGGGTCCGTACTGCACCCCAGGGGCGCCCCAGTCCCCACTCGCTGGAGCCCCGCTGCCCGCCGGGCCCCCAGCCCGCTGCCGCGCCCGGCAAGCCCCGCAGCCCGGACCGCGGCTCCCGTCCCGCCGCCGCCGCCTCCCGCCCCGCACTGACCTGCTGGAGGGTCCGCTCCCTCCGGGCCCTGCGCCCGCCGCNCGGAGCTCCGGGCCCCGCGTGGGGAGCCGCAGCCGCCTCCCGGCCCGAGCCGGGGTCGGGCAGCCCCCGCCGCTCTGCCTACCGTGCGCCCCGTGGCATCCGTGCGGGGAGCAGGCGGCGGCCCCGGCGCTCGGAGCGGGCGGGGAGCTGCCGGCAGAACGCCTGGGTGCGGGGTCTGCGCGTCTCAGGCTATTTCTGGGTGTGAGTCTGTGCCCGCCGCATCCGCCGCTCCGAGCAGCTTCCGCGGCGCTCGGGCTCCTCGGGATGGCTGCCCGGCGTGTGCCCCGGGGGCGAGCGGAACGGGCCTCCGGGCCATCGGCCGGTGCCGTGGGGCACACGGGGGACCAGCCCCCAATACAGTGCTAAGGGCAGGTGGGTGGGTATATCTGAGACTTCAACACCGTTTGTAAAACCTCTCCCCTTGATGAAGCATTGCTCAGCTGCTTGGCAGGGGTGGTAGCTAAGAAACTTCATACGGGTCTTGTTCCTGCAGAGGGTCTCTGCCTTCATCAGGAATGACCAGCAGGACAGACAGGTGCAAAGGGGCACTGAGAGCCTCGTTTTCCATGAGTATCCCAGCCTGCTCCCCATTTCTCCAATCCTTGATGATGCAGGCAGTGCACTCTGTGCTGGAGAAGCCGCCCGCAGCACCCTCAGGGTTGCAGTACCGGGTGTCTTGAACAGCCAGCACTGTTCCCAAGTGATGGTCAGAGACACAGCTGCAAGTGGGCTACCACGGAACAGCCACCAGATTGTGACTGCAGGGAAGTCTCGCTGACATGCCAAGTGCTTCCTTGCTCCTGCCTTGTATGGGAGACCTGGGTCCCACATCTGTGGCTTCTGCAGATGCTGAGTAAATAGTGGTGTTCTGCAGCATCCTCTGAAGGCTTGTTTTGGCTCATTTAATCTCTTTTGGGTTGAAGAAGCACAGTCCAGTGGTTAAACTCCAACCATTTAAGTAAAAGACCTTCCAGTCTTACAATCATAGCTATGAAAATCACCAGGAGAAGCATCAGGGAATCAATGTAATATAACAGCTGCCAGCAAAGAATCTTCATTCATACTGCAAGTGGAAATGGCTGGCACAGCTCACAGACCACGAGGCACCAAGGGGTGAAAGCCAGGTGTCCCCCATAGTGTCTTTCCTTTCTTTTTTTAGGCTCCCCAAGGCTGAAGTAATGCTCAGATGATTTCTCGTTTGCTCGAGCATGATGCGGAGAACAGGTTGGCTACAACATGATGTCTTTCGATAAAATTTCAGTTTCATGTATATGAGTCTCATATAAATGAGACCTTTATCTCCAGCCAGTGACTTCTAGGAGCTACCATAGCCCAAACAACACATGCCCAAGAGTTTAGGGAACAGCTGAATAAAAAAATATTTCCAAATCTCTTTCACTGCTATCTTCCTTAGCCATATGCATGATGTGCAGAAGCCACACAGTTTGCCCTCTCATTCCAGACAAGCCAGAGGCAGTCCTACACCATCACCAAGGTTTGGAGACCTTGACTGCTGCCATGCATCAGGGGACACTGTCTACCTCAGGAGAGAGCAGAGACGACCGTACCAGCTTAGTGCAACATGTGCTCTGCAAGCACTGAGTAATGGGAGCTTGTCGGAGAAAAAAAATCCATTAGGATTTTCTAAATGCCTCACGACCCTCACTGAGTCCTCAATATTTGATCTCTACTTCTCAGCAAGTAAAGAACACTATTGTTCATAAGCCATGGGTTCTCTGACCTACTGAAGTGGAAGCCAACATGTTCGATCATTTAAATTGGCAAACACTGCTGGGAAATCTTGACTTAGATCTGGCAACCTTTCTGCTGGTGAGCTGCCCCAGTCTCAAAGGAGTGAACACCCTCTCCCCTTCCTTTGGCCTGCCAAGACGACAGGGATCACACAAAGCTGGACAAACCTAGCCTGTAAGTCATTCCCTGGAGATACTTGCTTCTCCCTGCCTCTGGCACAGATTGTGCTAGAATGGAATGGAATGGAATGGAATGGAATGGAATGGAATAGAATAGAATAGAATAGAATAGAATAGAATAGAATAGAATAGAATAGAATAGAATAGTAAACCAAAAAGGAAATACAGAGGAGCCCTAAAAGGGAGAAAAACTCCTTCATTTTCTGTTATGTACTGGGCCTTGCTGGCCATGATTTTGGCCCAAGAGCCTTACATGTGCAGTCTCACAAGGGCTCAGGCATCCCATGGTTTTTAAGTCCTCCACATGCCTGAGAAGCATGAGCAGTGTGTGGCTCAGCTCCAGTTCTGTGTGTGAAGGAGCACAATACCTCCTTCCTGCATCGCTTATAACCCTGCAGCAGTGTGGGAGAGATGTGGAGCTGAAGCCAGAGGCAGCAGGAGGATGAGGCACAGGGAGCTGCTTGGCAGCTCGGACTGTAATCCTGCTGTGTGCATCTCCCAATTGTAATTCCTCTTTTCCATCATTTATGGCTTTAATATTTACACTGAATTTCTCCAGGCAGACTGAGGGACTCAGGCTGAATTTGTCTAGACATATTTTGAGCAAGATGGTGCAACTGTTCCTGAGAATGACATCTGGAGAAAAAGGCTATTGCGTCTATGCTTTTTAAAAGGCTGTTGGTTTATCCTTGGGCAGCACCAGTGTCTCTGAGTTTCAGAGCCAAATACTGGTACAAGTGTGGCCTTTAGCTGGAGATGTGCCTTTGAATACCCCTATGGAGCTGATGCTTGTGAAACTGGAAAACTGCAAATTCCCCTGACTGGGGGCAGGCTTGAAGGGTCAGGGAATGAAAACACCCTTTAGTCCCTGATCGCTGCACCTGGAGCTGGCTAGACTGTGTTTGTGTCCCTGGCTGACAGTCCAGCTTGGCATGGCATGGCACTGCAGGGATATCCCCATGCTGGCTGCTCCCCACCAGGATGAGTGGGCCAGCTGGAGTGTGGTGAGCATGGCATGCGAGCCTTTGGCAAATGGTTGCTTGTAGACAACCATCGAAGAGAGCCCTGACCTCCCTAGTGCAGGGGTGGGAGCCAATGCAGGGCTCCATGGGGCGCTGTAGTGTGGGCAGGCCTGGATACAGAACCTGGGAAGTGAGGCTTGAAATGGGCAAAAGCACTAAATGGCATAGCACAGCCCTGGATGTGGTCTCAGACTTTCTTACCTGTGAAGTATTCTAGGACAGGATTACTTTTTTCCTTAGAGGGCTGATAGAATCATTACATTATTTTCACGCTGCAAAAGCAGGAATGAATTTCTTCTCATCCCTGGACAAGTTGGGTATTAACCCCTGGGAAGAGATGGAAGCTCACGCCTGCGGAGGTCGGAGCTTCGCTCACCCCGCAGTGCTGGGCGGATCGCCCCTGGCACGGAGCTGCAGCCCTTCTGTGCCGACTCCAGTCCCGGCCGTGGGCGCCCGGCATTCCCTCCATCTGGACCCCGGGGCACCGGGCAGACACCCGGGACACGGAGCCCAGGCAGTTCAGACACGGTGTACGGGGCTGGTGAAGCCCGGGCCCCGCGGAGCTTTCTCTCCCCAGACCTGCCGGCCTTTCCTATCGCTGCCTGCCTCCTTCCCGAAATATCTCCTGCCTGCCGTAACTAAGGAAACGGAGCTCCTGTCGGCAGCAGCTCCTTGCAGTGCGCACATCGGAGCGCGGGGGAGCTGCGGGCACCACCCCGCTCTGAGGCAGTGCCAGCCCCAACCCTAGCCCGGCCAGGGAGCTCCGGCCCCAGCCCCACAGCCCGCTCCTGGAGCCCGAATGAGGGGCAGAACCTCCCGCACACCCCCCCTGACATCCCCCAGAGGCGGCTGCCGCAGAACCGCAGCCCCCTGCACCGGGGAGGGCTCTGTGCCCTCCTGGCGGGGACCCCCGGCCCCGACAAAGTGCTTCTCCCTTCCCACAGGAGATCATGGCACTTATGCCGTGCAAAAGGAGAGGCTGGAATAGCTGCAGCAGAGGCTGAATCACCATCACACCAGCCACCTCAGTTCCATTAATTAAAAAAGTTAATTTCTTAATTTTCAAGTGCTCACCCCAGACCTTTCCAGGGCTCTTTGAAGGCAGCTTACCATCGAGAACAGCTGAGAAACTGGGGCCGCAGCTGCTACGCTGGGAAATTGTCTCTCCCCCATGCCGGCTCCCTCGTGGTTAGGTGTCTGCATGCTTATAATTTTAAATCTGCTCCAAAAATCACCCACCACCCAGGCTGTGTGACCACGCACTAATCAGTTGCATTAAAATATGCTAATTGGCTCTTCCCAGTTGCCAGTCAAGTGGAGCAATGTGGCTCAGTACTTGCAGGCACAAGATTTCTCTGTGACTCTGTATCTCTGTTCTTTGGCTGGCCTGAGTAAGCAAGATATTCCCACAGTGCTGCCCAGACGCCACCAGCCCTGCTCCAAAAGACACCATAGCTGGGCCTTCAGCACAGGCAGCTCAAGTTGTCCAAATCCTCAGTGCAGCCTAAACCAAACATGTTCATCTTCACAAATACCATCCCCAGCCCTCCTGGCTGTCAGCCACTACTGCCTGCAGCAGTGTCTCTGTAGATGCTCCCAGCTCCTGTATCACCTCAAGCAAATGGTGCAACTTCTTACTTGGGGCTTTCCTCTCTTCAGCCCAACATCCTGCCACTAATCAAATGTTCCTCCACTTTTCCCTACCCTGATACTACCTTAGCAACAGGGAACACTTCACTCATGTCCTTGAAGAAGGACCCAGTGGAGAGCTAGACATTCAGGCTTGGGCTTGATCGCACCAATGCAGCTTTTGTGCATCAAACATCCTTGTATTATTCCACAAACAGGTACTCTGCACTTCCCCATAGGTCAGGCCCGCTGCTCACCTACCCTGTCAATACCAGACATTTGGACCTGGCCCCCATGTCTGCTCTCAAAGCCTAGGATATGTCACTTCCTTGTGGAGATGGATGCAGAAAGGAACATGGGTTCATTTAGGCTGTGTAAAATGGATCTCCCTCTCTTAGGCGAATGTGTGTGAGAGAGAAACAAAATAAATACATGGTTATATGGAACTTGAAATGGAGGTCATGGATCAGAGTGAAATGTTTCCTGGTAGTCTCAGGGAAATGACCCCTTGGCTTCAAGAGGTGCAACTGGTAATGCCTGACATAGGAGAAAAAGATCCAGGCTGAGCACTTGACCTTCTGAAGCAGAAAATGGCATTTTTGATGATGTCTAGAGCAATGAAAGACTGATTGCAGATAGACCAGGGAAAAGTGATGGTAGTTTTAATCAGAATGTCAGTGGATTATAGGGGAAAGATGTAAGCTAACAGGTTGAGCTGGGAGAGGCAGTGAGGAAGATGCACATCATGTAATGAACCATACTGTTCTGGCCAAATGCAGGGCTCTGCATGCAGGCTGTGTCTCTGCCCACATGCCAGCCTTCCTGGGAGCAAACACTCAATGCACTGATGTTCTCCCTGGCTAAAACAGTTGCCAGCAGCACAGCTAGCTAATGCAGAGTGGCACAGTCCTTTGTGAAAGTCATTAACTCTAAATAGGCTGTCTCATAAACAAAATATTCAACAAAAACTTATTTTCTAAGTAACTCATTGGCCCTTTTTTAATGTAGAGAATAATGACAAAATGAAAAAAAATACAAAAAGGAAAGAAAAAAGAAGGGCTGTTCTAGGTCAGAAAACAGGTTAGTGAAGGCTATCATTCTGTTTCTGGAAGTGGCTGGCAGCAAACACCTTGAGAAGAAATTACGAACAGAGCAGGTGGATGATGCTCCTTTAGTGTCCTCTCCCATTCAACAGCAAACACATTGTTCTTGAAAGATATTCAGAAGCATAGAAATTGTGGACATCCACATCACTTTGCAGCAAGATGTTCCCTGGTGAAGCTACACTTTGTATGAAGGACACAATGTCTTCTTGTGTCTATTCTGACCCACTGATAAGCTACTTTCACCCATTTCTCTGCCTGGACATGTGGTCAACTTTTGACAGTTGACAACAAATAATTATTTATTAATTTCCCTGCTTGTGCTACTGGCTTTACCTATGGTTTTACTGTGTGTAACATTTATCATCTTCAACTTCATTCATCTTCTATGAAGATGGGCTGAGAGAGTTGGGGTTGATCAGACTGGAGAAGAGAAGGCTCCAGTGAGAGGTTATAGCACCTTCCAGTACCTAAAGGCAGCCTACAAGAGAGCTGGAGAGAGACTCTTACAGGGGCATGTAACAATAGAACAAGGGGCAGTGGCTTCAAACTGGAAGAGAGTAGGTTTGGGTTAGATATTAGGAAGAAATTCTTTACTGTGAGAGTGATGAGGCACTGGACCAAGTTGCTCAAAGAAATTGTGGCTGCCCCATCTCTGAAAATGTTCAAGGTCAAGGATGGATGGGGCTTGACCAACCTGTTCTAGTGGAAGGTATCCCTGCTAATGGCAGGACATTGGGACTAGATGATCTAGAATGTTCCTTCCAACTGAAACCACTCTATGGTTCTATGATTCTATTTTTCTCTTTTATCTATTTTTTTTAATTATTCTATTTTTTTTCTCTTTTATCCCTCCCTTCCTTTCCACATGCACTGAAATGAAGGCACCACTCAGGTGGAGATAATATGGAGTTTATCAGGCTGGAGTTACACCTGGGAGAAGCTGGGAATGCTCAACTGAACTGAAACCAGAAAGAAAATGTGAGTGAATGACAAAAAAATTTATGGCTAATAATGCCATCCCATGACAAGCAGAGTCCTAAAACACTGGTGGTCACTGCTGATCACAGCCCTCCATCTGGTCCCTCATCCACCTTCCCAGGTAGCTCTGCAACCGGCAGCTCTGCCACTGCCTCAGCAGACCTCCCAGAGCTGCAGGGAGAGCTCCACCATACTGAGACAAGGCAGATGCAGCAGCTCTTTTGCTCCCTGTTGGTGACAAATGTAACATGTGGCATAACAAACAAGGAGAAAGCACTGCACTTCCCGAGCAAAAGCTTGGAGGACTCCTGGAGCCTATTTAGCCATGTTGCACAAGAGCATCGTACTAGAGCAGGTAGGATTCACATCTGATGTATCTTTTATCCTCCTGCTCGGAGGACTGCAGTCTCACCGGTGGCAGTTTGGGGAGCTGTGGGTGGGGGATGCTGCTCTGCAGGAGGGTCCTGCTCGGGAAGAAAGCCCTGCCCTTCAAAGGTTGATCACAGCTGCAGGGCCAGAGGCTCCCCGGTGGAGTTGGAGAGGGAGACAGGGCGGAGATCTCTCTTGGGTGGGGATGGTAGGCTCCCATCCCACGTCCACAAACGTCCTTGCCCTGTGAGACGCGGGCAGGCCACGCACTCCTCCCCTCGCCTCTGTCACCTCCTTCCTCGGCTCCCTCCTCCCGCAGCTCCCGGCGCGTTCCCAGCGCCACCTGCCGGCCCGGCCCGGCCTCCCTGCCACGCCCAGGGCCGGCTCTGTCCCTCCCTGTGCCCCCTCATCCCCAGCACCCCTCCGGTCCTTCCTCAGGAGGTGACAGACTCACCTGTCACGTGTGGACCCGCAGCTCTTCCTTGGCTGCAAACTTGTCGGAGAGGGGCCAGCAGCAGCTGGAAAACCGGGCAGAGGGTGGGTGCCCGAGGAGGTTCGACAAGGAGGATTGGCGCCGGAAGGGTGCCTGGGAAGCCAGTGCCGCCTGACCTTATCCCGGCGAGCACCCCAGCCTCTCTGCTGGCTCTTTCTGACCCCGACCACCCTTGTTCTTCCCAGCTTTCATATCACAACGAAATCTCCTCCATCCCCGCATCTTCATCTCTTCCACTCTTGTTTCCCAGCTCCTTTACGTCCTGTCCTCCACATCATGCCAGGATTCCTTCTTCCTGAGCTCTCCACAGGGCTCTTCTTGGCCCTGGTCCCCTTCAACCCCCGACTTGCTGTCCACTGTGCAGGCACTGCTCTCTCTACTCCCAGAGTAGAAGGTGCTTGCTACCCGCTCCAGTTCTATGGGACAGCTCCCTTTCCCAAGCTGTGATTGAAGCAGATACTGGTTTCTGCTTCTGGCTGGCATTTTGGAAACCTAGCTAAGGGCTGTGCTTACCCCAAATCCACCAGACAGGAATCTGAGAGAAGCAAGTGAAGACAAGTCTGGAGAAAGTCCAAGTCTCACTGCTATGGGACTTCTCCCTTATATTTATTCCTCATTTTTCTGTTTCCTCCCCTAGTTCCTCAGTGGGTCTTCAGATGGGTATAATTCACCTTCCCTCTTGCTGTTTACACTGTGGTCCTCCGCAGTTATCCCCTACAGTCCTCCCCTGAGGAGAACCACTGCTTCTCCAGTGCAGTCCTCTGGTTTTCCTCACTCAGTCACTACCCCTGTAAAGGAGGGAGAATATGACTTAAGGTGTTGTCCCCACAGCAGACACCATAGTGGCTCTGTAGTCCCTGGACTACTGTTGGCCTTTGGAGGTGCCTAGAAGCTTGGGGATGAGGGAAATTACCATCTGACAGATGCATGCTCTTTCTTCTGGCAGACTCGTGTAGTAGACCTTGATGAAGTGCCGTCAGCTTAACCTTAGTCAACTCAGAGCAGTGCTAAGGTCTTCATTTTTTTGATAACAATTACATCAGGTGGTTCCTGGAAACTGGCAAACAGCTGTCCATGATCAAATCATGGCTTTCTTTTCCTACAGCTGAGAAAATAAAGTAGCATCTCTATTTTCCCTTGGCTCATCTAGGGAGATGATATTCCTAGAGCAAGGTTTACCCTACAGCCCCGCCTAGCCCAGAGGTAGATGGTAAACCTCAGGGGCCTGGGGTTAGCTCCCAGCATTTGTAGGGATAACTTGCCCAATCCCACCCCCATCATTATGGCACAAAGAAAGAGTTACCTCCCCTGAAAGTCCAGTCACATGGGGGCTGGGAACAGGTGAGTGTAGGGCTGCCTCCAGCCTCCTGAGAAGAGGATATGGTTCTGCCTCTTCTTCCTGAATATTACTTTGAATTTCTTCTGTTAAAGCAGGCCAGATTTGCTCCAGGAAAAGATGCTGTTCCTCACCAGTAGGGACAGAGAGCTGCCCAGAGGATGCCCTGGTGATGGAGCTGAACAGGTGTCTAGCTCAGAGCTAC